>OX578273.1:61161580-61214080 GCA_951217065.1 Baccha elongata | reverse complement strand
CACTGGAAACAGGGCCCATTTCTTTGTTGTGAAGACCGAAGCATAAAAGATATTACAAATTACAATATTGGCAGGAATATAACTGAGATTGACTACCATTTACATAGGGTGAAGCATTTGTCTCTAACATGAAAAATACTGCTGTTTGTTTATGAAATATGACAAGTCGAGGGACTTGTCTTCTTCTGATATTAAATAATAATTTCGAGTAATTGTAAAAACAGATAAAGATCGACTGGACAAAAAACATCTTTCAAAGCTTGGTCAATGTGTCTTATCATCATGACTTGGATGATAAAGAACGCCTTGCAGCGGTCATCCAGATGTTTTAAAAAAGAAGCAATGAAGAAGTGTGTCCAACTAAAAACAGAGAGTATGTAGAACTAGTATATTCGGAGTTAAAAGAAATATTTCCACAAATATCTTTAAAATTGCTGCAAAAGATAAGAGAAGAGAGTTTCAGTGTACCAGAAGAATAAGTTTGTAAAACCCAGTAGGTAATGCCCTTTACTTTTATTTACTTGTACGACAGGAAATTTGACAAGTTTTATGTTAATTTCACTTGGATATCTACCAATTAAGGCTTTACCCCACGTACAGAGTCAAACTAAGAGTCAACAGTCGACCAGCACCCTTTGGTAGTTTTGTCCCAGTAGCAGTTCTGTTAACATTTTGGGAATGTCCATACACCTTGCTGAGGAGCGAGGCCGATCTAACACCTTTTGCAACCAAATGTCAAATTATTTTCTTGGATAACTACAGCAAGAGAATGATCCTGATTAAATTCCAAATTTATTGACATTCCTCTGGAACAAACCCTAAAACTCCTAACACCCGTTGTAAGTTTATTGTACATTAAAACTAAAACGTCGGGTCGTTAAGTTGAAGAAAGACTCTAAACTGTGTAACTATACATTCTGAATTTATCTATAATACGCAGACTCCCCAGGGCATGCCAATAGCAGTTTAGTATAGCTCACTCACAGCTATACTAAACGTCAAAATTCATGTCCAACTTTTCAACAGCTCCCGTCCCGTCGACAAAACGGATTTCTGCGACAAGTCACCTGATTGGACATGGATTTTCCAAACTCCATTGGTTGCTCTCATGTCGTGTTTAAAATTAAAGCAGCGTTCCTGTCCAGTGAAGCCACAGGCATTGCCTACAATGAAGATGTACATAACTCAAGATTGTTTGAATGCGAAACAAAACTTAATTCCCAATTGCACATCTTATATTCCGTCAATTCCACTTAACTTCTTAATATTTGACGATAGTAAAGTTCGTCACCCAGTTTATATTCTTGGATAGAATAGTTATCTACAGCCTTTTTGGATTGCCTCCTTGAGCCACCAAAAACCACCCTGCTTATTAAAATTTGACATTTCAACTTAAGTATCGACTTACAGAAACCCTATTTTTTTCAGATATATGGGATATAGCCTAGTTGATCTATACAAAAAAAAAAAAGGCAAAGGTATATAAAAAATATACCTTGGCCTTTCGAAACTGCAAAACCACGTGTATACTACTGGGATCATACCAAACAATATCAAAAAGTCAAACTTAATGCTATATTTTTTGCGACCTCCAATGTATTAATCAACTGGGCTAATAAGGGAGGAACGAATTAATGTTTTCAGGACTGAATCTGTAAAAAAGTCTTCAAATAATTTTGAAGGATATCAACAAATGCAGAAAGTTGTTCGAATTGAATAGTCTAATAGCCACATATTCATATACATAGATACAACTAGAACCGATTTATACATACATCAGGGACCTCATTTACTGCTTGATGGCAACCCTTATTACTACATCGTTAGTTGGGTATATGTTTGTAACACACAACTTCAACCACATGCCATACTGCGTGGCTTATTTGAGTCTAACAGCAGACCTATGTATAAATTGGATATGTCCGAATATTTGAATTCAAAAAAAAAATTAATTAACCGGCTGCCATACGGTTTGTGCTGGACTGCAATCGCATTTCGGCGTTTCTGTGGTTTTTGCTTCGATAAAGTGGTCATTAGAGGGAGCCTGTAGTTTTGGGAGGATTTGATTTAGAATGGTTTTATTTATGTTTATAATTCCAGGTAAAACAATTCTATCCTTAATACAACTTTGAATGACCATTAAATTAGAAAACCTGTCGCTCTACCATCGGATATAGTTACTAGACGGTGGTTTTAATACGGGCTGAATATAATGTTTATTAAAAAACTATCTACCATCCTATTTGTAGCTCTGTGAAACCATGTTTTGAGGGACATTTCGATCGATTTGGCAATTATCGAATCTCTGCTGGTGGATTTTAATGTGTGTGTGTATCATTGAAATTGGAAGTTCCTCAAAGTCCACCAAAAATTAAAGTGAGGGCAATCACCACCCGACTCTTTCGAACTTTTCTGTTTGTATTCGCTTCGTCTGTCGAAAATACGGATTTCAAAAGGAAATTCGTTTGTCTTTCTGTTTAAATAATGAATTTTTAATAAGTTCTATGATACCTTTATTCTCTGCCATGCGGATATAGAATCATATGACGAGAGTAGGAAATAATTCGAAGAAGTATTGCAGGAAATTAATCTTATAAGAAATTTATGTTCTTCAATATTGTTTCGCTAATAAAGGAAATCTTAGATCAAATCTTTCGGATCTTGAGATAATTTAAACATTCCATTCCTAAATTTGAAAGGAAAGACAATCAACTTCCAAGTGCCTCGTTTTTAGATTCACAGTGTCTTCAATATGTTTTCTTAAACAGAATTTATTTTAGGATGCCTTGTTGAAGGACATTCATGTTATGTACCCAAACAATACATATGTACATACAAACAAGGTTTAATTCCTAGAATACCTTAAATCTATGTATTCAGTATTTTAAGAAATACAATTATCCGAAATCACGATGCCTTTTTGCATGTATGTATTGAATATTCAGAGTTAGTTAACATACAAGTCTAATTCGCTGCTAAGTTATTTGATTAAAAAGTACTGGATCCTTTAGATAGATTACCTGAGATTTTATTAAAAAGTATTGTATCCTTTAGATACCTGAGTTTCTAATAAATGTGAGTTTCAATGCAATCAAAGGCAAAACAATCCAATTCTGCGATTAAATTTCATTCCAAATTGTATTTTAATGCATTCCGAATGAGGGTTTGATTTAAATAAAATTATTAGTTAAATTTCATTCCAAATTCATTGAAACCCATCACATTTAATATTTAAGGATTGTATTTTAATATAATTTGGGGTTAAATTTAATTCCTAATTGTATTGGTATTAGAATTAAATACAATTTTTGAAAACAATTTAATCCAAATGGTTGCATTTCCTAAAGAAAGTCCTACGCCGCGGTGGCGACGTAATAAAGGAAATTAAAAGAAAATATAAATTCTAATCTTTTTCATGGAATCAAGTTATTTCTAATCCTTTTGCATGGATTAGAATCTATTAAAATTTGGTGTGGTCATATCATGTTAACACGATTGATCTATAGTCCAATACATTTAAGCAAGTAGACTGCATCGTAATAAATAATCACACCTATTGTGAGTTCCACGGGAGAAAAATTCCACACGGAAAAAATCCCATTTCACTGTTCCCTTATTGTGAGTTTCGTGTGAAAAATTGTTCATGTTCGAAAAAACTCCCTTATTGTAAGTACTTATTCCGTGTGGAATTTCTCGTCATTGACAGCTAATATTTCCATTTAGTTTTTAGAGGTGAACGAGATAGAACGAGGCGGGAATTGTAAGATTTTATTTGTTTTTTACCAACAAAAGTAAAATAGAGTTTATCTAAATGTTTCAGTAACAAAGCAGCACATACAAATCAAAACAAAATTATGCATAATGTATGTAGGTACATAGGTGGGACGGACGGATAAAAGCGCTACGTAAAACAGAAAGCGGCAGCATACAAAATGTATGAAAAAGAAAGAACACACAAACAAAATTCTTCCTCTACCAAAATATGTGTGGCAACGCTTAATATTTATAAGATTTATATTCTATTTATTAAAGAATTATTAAAGTTCAAACAATCTCGAATCAAAGAACTAAAACGATTTGTTTGACTCTATTTATCAAACTTTGACACTTAATAAACAGAAACACATGAAGCGTTGTTCATTTTATAAACACGAATACGAAAAACACGAAATTTTTTGTAATAGCATGTTCTGTTATGTTTTTTTTAGACAAATCAATTAAAATTAATTGTAAGTTTGTCGTCCCAGTGTCGCCTTCAGTGGTTACAATAATAAATGCTAAATTGCGTCGCTACATTGATTTAATTGCATTTTTAACTAAATATTAAAAAAAGGTATAGATTTTGTGTACCTGTTTCCATTACAGAGAAAGGGAAATTTATAAAAAACTCAGCTTTCTGAACACACCTTTTTTTCGAACTGTCAGTTTTGATTCGAAGTGGAATTTCATTCCCGTGAAACTCCCAATAACTTTTAAAATTCCGGGGGAGCAAAAATGTTTCACGTGAAAGGTTTACCACGTGAAACTCAAAATAGGTGTTAATGCCTTTCGTGGTTTGCTCCAGATCTGATTTCTTCCAGAACAAATGGGGAACTAAAGATCTCCAATGATTAAGTTATTCTGTATTCACGAATGTGTTAAATTCGAAAAGTGTAATAAAATATTTGTAAATATGGCAATTTTTCACTTTGCCAAAGTGTGGGCGGCAATAGTACAATGGATGGAGTGCTTGCTTGTTAACCCAGAGGATGCCAGTTAAATTCTTACTCGGGTACAAAGCATTTTTTTTCTTTTTAGCATACCTCCAAACCTTATGCTGGTCCATGAGGTATGTAATGAAAAATAAAAATCAACAACAATTCATTCCTATCATTCAATTCCTTCTAAAGTAGTGTCGTTCAACACTGTCCTGTTGCATTTAAAAGGCAATGTGCCTAAGGTGTGTCCAGACCTAAGAAATATTTCATAAACATTTTAGAAACTCTTATTAAAATAGGAAAACATTTCTGAAATGTTTAAGAAATATTTATTAAATGTTTCTGAAATGTTTCTTAGGTCTGGACTGGACGCTTGGTAAACTTTTCTGAAATGTTTCTGAAATTTTTCTCTGTTTCCCATCCGCGCAAATGGCAGAGAAAAAAAGAATTGTTTGTTTGTGTTTGTGAACTTCTTAAAATTTCACTTGGATGACAAACAAGGAAACAAGAAATAATTCAGAAACATTTTAGAAATGTTTCTTAAAACGTTCACACTAGAAGAAACATTTCTGAATTTTTTTTTAAACAAATGGGGAACATTTCGGAAACATTTAAGAAATGTTTTTTAAATAATGTTTCTTGAAATGTTTCTTAGGTCTGAACACACCTAGCGATTATAGGTAATAAGGCAAGTTATGCATTCGTGCAAAAAAAAAAAAATCGAGATAACAATCAAACATGACATTACGATGATAGCGAAGACCAAAAAAGTGGGTCTGGAAATTCTGTCCGTCTGTCTGTCTGTCTGTCTGTGAGCGTGGAAAATTCGTCGAAACCTTAAATCTGCCACCCTGGGCCCAGGCCGTGGCCTATATGTTGCATATAAAGGGTTTTTCAACAGGGACGCTATAAAAGTAGAGTGACAGGGACAGCAAACGACGTCATATTTGTTGCCGATCTTTTGACATTTCTCTTCAGTATAGTTGGCCATTTCATGATGGAAAGATATACGAGCCAAAAACGAGTCGAAATTATTAAAATTTACTATCGAAATTCGGAGTCAGTTGCCTCAACGTAAAGAGCGCTACGTCCAATATATGGTCGTCATAATCGTCCTAGCAGATCAAAAGATCTTGGCCTACATCCTTACAAGATTAAATTGACGCAAGAACTGAAGCCGCTTGACCACTAGAAGAGTCTTAATATGTTCGTGAATTGTGCTGAGCAACAACTTGAAAATGATTCGGATTTTCATCGAAAAATCTTCTTCAGCGATGAGGCTCATTTCTGGCTGAATGGCTTCGTCAGGAAACAAAATATACGGTATTGGTCAGGCAGCAATCCACACGTACTCCATGAGTCATCATTGCATCCCGAAAAAATTACGGTTTGGTGTGGTTTATGGGCCGGCGGTGTCATTGGGCCGTACTTCTTCCGTGATGATCAAGGCCGGCAAGTTACTGTGAATGGGGATCGCTACCGTCACAAGCCACACAGCGAATGTCACAATCAATTTATTGGAAACAAAGTTTGGAGAACGTGTTATCTCACGAAATGATCCAGTCGCTTGTCCGCCGCCGTGGTCGTGCGATTTGACGCCGTTAGACTATTTCCTGTGGGGCTACGTCAAGTCTATGGTCTATATGCCAGCGACGGTTGATGAACTTCGTACGAATATCGGCAGTATCGGCCGATTTATGCTTGAAAACCGTCGAAAATTGGGTTCAGCGTCTGGACTTCTGCAAGCGTGCCCGTGGTGGCCATGCAAAAGAAATGGAGTTCCATAAATAATGGGATCGAACGTAATTTCACAGGAATAATAAACCGTTTTTGTTTTATTTAAAAAAACTTTTGTAGCGCTCTATATAACCGGTATATAGTAAATCCAACACTGACTGTTGGAATTGAGTAAATTTTTGACCTTTCAAGGAAAATGCGATACGGTTTTAACGGAATCTAGTTCCTTGTGGGTGTTGTTTATATCACGAGAATCTTCGATCTCTTTAAGCATAGGAAAACTGCATAAGCCCTCTTTTTTCACAGTATGTTCTTGGGCCTCTCAAAGCTACAGAGTGCTACTTACCATATTATGAGGTGCAAAAGTCTATATTATTTGGAATCCGTTATCTGATGTCGTGGAGGCTGTGCTTTGCCGGTAAACCCGCCTTAAGTTTCATTCTTTGTGACGTTTAAGTCTCTAAGCATGGCTTGAACATCATATACTCTGAACGGGCTCTTAAAAATGTCTGGCTAAAAAAATTGTTAATTTAATTCGGCAGGATGCAGAGGTAACCTGAGCTTTAAATACCTATAAGTGTGGTATTAAGAATCGTAATAAATGCTTCTATAGTTATTGTTTTAAATAAGTAAATTATGAGCGACTTTGTTGCCTCTCGACCTTGCCATATAAATAAAGTTAAATGGTACTCCCTGTCCCTATTTCCTTCTTATTCGTATTTCTTTCCTCACATTGCCAACAAGCAATTACGTCATTGTATCATTTCAAAATGTTTGATACTTAAAATACAATTTGCAGCCCGTGAAAATGCTTAGAAGTTCGCAATAAAGAATTCCCTTTGAAATTGAGAAAAAAATTAAATGAAATTTTAACGTCAAATAATCGCCTAGAACGGAACTTCAAACTTTGTTTTTGGTTCTTCCTTCTGCTATACAAAATCCACTGTCACAACATATTTTGCAGAACATTGTTCCTTATCTTATAACGAGTTTATTTTTAATCAGATAACACAAAACGACTTCAGACTCATCTCCAGCATCATCCGTGCGGCTTCTCTTGACTGTGCCTAACAAAATGTGGCAGTGAAAATCCTCTTTTCGTTCCAAAAGCAAGCGGAAGTGGACGCGCTGGAAAAAAAGGTCGTGAACTTCTACGTTCCCTAAACTGTTGTCGTCGTCATCGTTGTCGGTTGGTTGGCAAGTTAGATTATATTTTCCGCTATGTTATTGCTGCAGCGCGAAAAAGTGATTAGCCTTAAAACAGGATGAATTAAGAATTAATAACTCGATTTCTGGCTAAAAAAAAGGAAACTCGCCAGGATACACCGAACCAACAAAACCACTTCTATAAACATTCAGTTGTATAGATACATACAACCATCAGCATCCGCGAAATTTAAGTGATGAACGACGTCTTAACTGTTCTTTGTGGTTCGTCGGCAGCCATTTTGAGTGTAGCACTGTTTCGGCGGAAACTGATGGTAAAGTGGTGGTGGAAACAATTAAAACTTTTGCAATTAGGCAATTTAGTGGCCGACATCCGACTTGGCCATGATTGCAGAAGATATAATAATAATAAGTGCGGTTAATTGCTTAACCAGATGATCTTTATTGGCACAGATTGAGAGATTTGGCTTCTCTGAGGCCGACGAGTAATTATGTGTATTTTGAATATTTATTCATGACATTATATCTGGTTTCCGAACAATGAGATTTAACAATTGTTAGTTTTTAATGGCAGATAGAATGGGGGGGATATTAAATCTAATGACATTGCCGCTCATTGCGGAACAGATGGAATTAACAATGAGGTTACATTTGTTTTAACACTTTCTGACACTCATTTATCAATATTAACTATAGTAAACATTTAGGCGTTCTGAAAGCATGTTATGCATCCGTCTGACACTTTCTGTCTATGTCTGTCAATAGACTTAAGTCAAAATGTGTCGGTTGAGTGAGTCCAATGTAAACAATAAATTTGACATTTTGTTGGTTGATGTATATTTACATATATACAGATAAAATTTTGACGTTTGCTGAGTTTTCAGTTCGAACTGTCCTTAGGTGGAAGTGGAATAAATTTGACATTTTGTAGTTTGACAGATTCTTATACAAATCCAATTTTGATGTTTGCGGAGTATTAAGTGAAACTCTCATGGTATAGTCATTACATTCGACATTTTGCAGTTTGAAAGGATATTACAAATCAAATTTAGAGGTTTGCGGAGTACTAAGTTTGAACTGTCATCAGAAGTTTTTTTGCAATATCTCCCTGTACTGTTTATAGACTGGAAAAAAACATCGGTTTTATTTTTATAGACAAATCCTGTGCAAATAACTAAATTTTCCAAAACTTGGGTTTGATGAAGCGTGTTTTTTTTAGCACAGCTGCAACAATTTCAAACTTTTCAATTCCCTTTCAAATTTGCTTTTGGTTAAATGAAATTTGTAAAGATAAATTGAAAGTTGCGGGTAGTGAAATAGGACTCAATGATTCTATTTAGCTATAACATCTTCTTAGATTAGATTAGATTAGATTTAGATTTATTTCATTTCAATTTTGTACAATAGTTTATAGTATAATTTACAGGGTAGATTGTTATTTCTCTAAGATTAAACCAGGAAAACAAAATTTTTTATAAAATTATTATAATAAATGTATTAGAGAAAAATGTTTAACATATAATGTATTTTGAACCATGAACTATGGATTGAAATGATTCTTAAATGCACTTTGTGGTTTGAATACCAGTATTAAGTGCATTATTCAAAAGATAATCTTTTTATTGTAAGAAAAGCCGCGTGGAGAAAAGTAAAAGAAAAAGCTAAAAAAATTGTTTATATTCTATCTATACACATAAATATAAATGAAGTATTTGTTGGTAATGTCAAAATATCTTTTAACAAGATGCATACAAAAGCATACACTGCACTTATAACAAAAAAAATGTCTGTCTGTTTGTTTGTTCTGATTAACCTCGGAAATGGCAGGAACGATTTTGACGGGACTTTCACTAGCAGATGACTATTTTTGTAGCGCACACCATAAAGCCCTCTGATCGCTTTTTCGAATATTGGTTAAATATGAACCGATCAGAAACCGTAGCACACTGATATTTATTTTGGTGTAAATTCATGAATTTTGGTGCAAAATTGAAAAAAACTGATGAAAAATTTAATATTTTAGCGTATTTGTCAAAATACAATGGTATAATAATTACACCATTGTCTTTTCTGTGCAAAATTGCAATATTCTTTCGAAATTCAGTGCAAAAAACAAAGCGATTTCGAGTTGTTTTTATAATACACCATATTAATAGAGATCCAATTTTTCGATTTCCAAACCAACCAACGTTGCATATTTTTAAACACTATATTTGCAATAGGCAATTTTATGTTGTTTTTGTTTTGAACTAACGTTTGAATATTTCTTACACCATTTTCATCAAATTAAATAAACCGAACAAAATTTACATATAAAAAGTGCAATCTTCTCATTGCTTCTTTGACTTGGTGTATATTTTATATCAATTATTCGGATTGAAACATATCAGTGAATTGCACAGTTTCCAGTAAAATAAATGTACCGAAAATATAATATGGCATATATCCTCTACAATCGTGTATTTTTAGTCCTCCTTTTGTAAATTGGTGCATTTTTTCTTATAAATTCATAAAACAGTTTATATTTTACACGACCGACATATTTTCTAGAAATATTAAATAAAAATTAGATTTTGCCGACCGCCATGTTTAGATTAAAGACAATAATTAACTATCTCATTATAATATCGACTTAATTATGCTGCTTTTTGGTATTTTTGAATTGTTTTTACGTTTACGTCTATAAAAAGTTAAAAATCAAACAAAAAGTAGCCATTTCTAAAAAAAATAATTTTCACGCATCGACTTAAAAATCTAAAATTCACTTAAATTTTCTAGGCGCACCAAAAATCAGTCGACAGAATGTACTTCATTTTTGAATTAGGCATATTCATTTTTATTCGTGATTTTCTAGGTCCATATATTTATATCATCATAGAATTATAGAAAGAATTCAAAACTGTTGCAGATACACTTTCGTTAAGAAAATATATGTATGTACAACGGTGTGAATTTAAATTCATTAAACTGATTGCCTACTGAATAAATATACTTAAGTGTAAATTTTATTTCAAATTAATTACTGAAATTTACTCGGGTTGGGGTCAAAATCCCGAAAGCCAAAAGACCGAAAAGCCAAAAGACCGGAAATGCAAAATACCAAAAAGCCAAAAGAAAAATTTGCGCAAACTTTTTCGGGCTTTTGTGTTTTCTTTACTTTCTTTTTCATATATGTATATACCTTTTGAGGGTATTATACTTACCTTGACAACAACTGGGTGGCCTTCTCGCGTTTTCAAGGGATTTTAACTCCATTTATGTAGTCAGTCCCGCTCACACAACTTCGTTGCTCCACTTAGAATATGTCCAGTCGTCTGGCGGGCGCCTGAGTCCAAAGTTTCAAAATTCAACAGTACCTGGGTGGCCAACTTATTTCCCCAACAGATTAAGATTAAGAGTAATCCTACCGGATTAAGGGTAATCCTACCGGAAATTAAAGTAGAGCTATTGTTTTGGTATTTATAACAACATTTTTTTTATGAATTGAGGTGAGACAGAATTTTGTTAATGATTATAAAAAATTATTTTGTTTTTGTTCAATAAAATTATACCTATTAAAAAAAATTAAATTTAAAAAAAAAAATGCAATCTTAATTTCGGTCATTTGGCCTTTCGGTCTTTGGGTTATCGGTCTTTTGGGTTTTCGGTCTTTTGGTTTTTTGGTCTTTTGGGTTTGCGGTCTTTTGGGTTTTCGGTCTTTTGGATTTTCGATCTTTTGGATTTCGGTATTGTGTCCGTCTCCCAATTTATTCCACTAGCACAAGTTATAAACCGAAAATCGGTAGAATTTGTGTACACCCGGTGTAAATCATAAACAGGAACGCGGTATATTTTGTATACTGAATCGCAATCGAATGTCAAAGAAATTAACTGGAAAGTGGCATATTTTTTATATTCAAAAAGTATATCACGTAAGTGCAAAAAATACCCCAAAAATATTGGTGTACTTTGGACTTTTGTGCTACTTGATGATGTGGCGTAGTTTTTTTTTCCATTTTTTTTTTATAAATGAACCGACACGGGAAACGACAAATAGCTGATTTTGTAAATAGTAACATAGGCTTTTTCTATCAGGTACCCAATACAGATGGTGCTTGGATCACTTTTTCATAAATTTGTATATATGGACCGATTTATTAAAAATTCTTACATAGGTATATGGACCATATAGACCTAATTGATTCAAAATCACACCTCATAATATTTTAATAATAAAAAAATCATGCTTCGATATTTTGAGGCGATAGGATTATAATATAACTCTTTCAAAAACGGTGTTTCCGCCCAGCTTGTTTTTAAATAATTTTCAACACCATGAAAACGACTCATTTTAAATACCTAACAATTGTATATAAATTTCTATAGTACAATCATGGAGCAGCGCCATCTAAAGAAAGTTGTGAACCGCACATTAATAGGTTCTTACATTTACTAAGTGTCTATTCTGTTACCCTAACAATAGTCGTCAAAAAAACAAATTAATACTTAATGTATTTTATTGGCTCTAAAATCCATATTTCCTTGCCAAGAGTCGTAAACAAAACAAAAATCATGAATGCTTACGACTGTTGTTGGGGTAACAGAATAGACATCTAGTAAATGCACGAACCTAAAATTGTATTATTTCCAAGTTTCTTAAGATGGCCAGGCTGTGATTATTCAGCATGAAAATACTAAAGAAATGTGTATACAATGACCTAATTTAAAGTAAGTGAGTCAAAACTGACGAATTCAAACTTGTAACGTAAATAAAGATAAAGTATACATTTTGATTCTTTGGTAGATTTGCCAATAATATAATATTAATGTGGTTAATCTCAAAATTTAAAAATAGACCTGTAGACCTGTATCAAGACTAAGTAATCGTCGAAATTAAAATAAAGAGTTGTTTCAAAATACACAACCCAGTATAACAAAAATTTTAGTCGAATCCTTGCACCATATACCATTGCATTCATATACATTCACCACCCAATCACCTGCGGAACAAGACCTATTTGGCCTCTCTCTGTGTGAGTTTAAAATTGCAATCTGAGATAATCAATAGCCAGTGATTTATGATACCGTTGCTGGAATTTATATCCTGGTGGAAATCTAAAAAGAGGTTTTTCATAGTGTGGTACAACGATTCAATGTCTATCCATTCATCGTGTATAGTCTTTTCTCACACTATCATCACGCTGATGGTGCCTATTGGTGCATAGCTGCAAACCTGCAATATATCTCTCTAGTTGTATTTTTGTCTTTTGTGGAAAGTTCCCAATTTCAGCACGACAAACCAGTGAAATAGAAATTCTCTTCAAAGTGATGACAAAAAAAAAAGCTCCAACAAAAAATTAGAGCCACATACTGTGTTCTGTAGATTCCCTGCGAACACATTTTATGTGCACTTTCTGTCCAAAATTCTATTTACATTGTAATTTTCAGATTACATTGATCCCTGCCAAAGGATGAAAGGCCGCACCATTTTCAAAGTTACGACTCGACGCGGTCATAGATAGACTGTACTACTCTTGGTGACACTTTGATCCTGATGAAATTTATAGCTTCGGCATGAGTACTGATTCGGTGAATTTACATTCGTCAGAATTTTGACATCTTAGCGTAGGGATTGATTGATTTTTTCTTGACTTAAAGGGTAGAACCTTATGGGTGCCAGACGAACGCCATTGAATTCTATGTTTCCGTATATTTACATATATGTATGTACATATATACATAAAAGTATTTTTTTTACTATATTGAAACGTCATTCCTTTATTGTTTTTACTTTCAAAAATACTAATACAACCCACATTTACAGAACAATAAATTGCAGAGTTGCTGTAAACAGGATACTCCTTAATAATTACCTATAGAACCTTGTTAAAGTTTAACATAACTATCCTATAGAGAATCTTGTTTTCATTGTTGTTGGTAAACTTTTAATTATCAATTCTTCCTTGCCTCGTCCCAAGCTGTTCTTCTATAATATCAGCCATCATCATCAACGATGCTCTTTCTTTTATTTTTAATTCAATTATAATGACAAATATTAAAACTTTAAACTACCAAGAATTTCGCGAAAGGATAAGGATTGCTGCGATGGAAAGTACAAAGAACAAATAATAAAAAAAAGAATTAAACACAGATAGCTACTTGAAAGATACTCTCTAGGTTACGTTGAAACTTTCGACAAACGTCTGTCATGTAATAATCAACATAATTGAATTAATTTTGAAAATGGCAATTTCACGATAAATTGTGCACTTGCTTTGAATTGATAAAATTAATTAAAATTTTTTAAAAATATTGAACGAATATTCAAGGATGCAACATTTTATCTGAATCTGTAATTTTCGTTGATTAAAAGTTTTATTTAAATAATCTTTTTTTTTAAATACTATAAGTCAAGTACTCGTACAAAAAGTTTTGAGATAACAATCAAGCATGACATAACGATGATATAGAGAAGACGAAAAAATCAGGTCCGAAAATTATCTCTGCCAGTCTGTCGGTTTGGATGTATTGATACCTGCAGCCTTAACAATTGGGGTGATTTTCTTCAAAATTGGTACAAACTATTTATAGAGAAATATCATCGGACGTATTTTTGACCTAGGTAATAAACAGTAGATACCTATACCATACTGGATCACTCCGGACAGGCAACATAAGAACCAAATCGATTTTATTAATACCAATAATAGAACAGTATTCAAAGATGTCGATATACTAAATAAATTTGATCACGACTCAGATCATAATGGTAAGAGCCAAGTTATTGATCAATCATAGGACAAGAAAGTACAGTAAAATAATTCACAATGTACTGCAAAAAGAACCCAGCTTAATACAAATTGCTAATTATAACAAAGAATTAAAGCTTCGTCAAATTTTGAACGAATCTAGTGTTAGTAGATCACTGCAAGAAAAATACGATCAATTCGAAAAAAAATATTTGATCAAAATTGAAAATATATCACGAACTTCGAATCTTAAGAAAGGAGATAATGAAAAGAAGCAAACAAGAAATAAGAGAATTTAATGAAAGAACTATCACAAAATATGTTCGAAAGAACAAAATCTATAAAGAAAGTCAAACAAAGTTTGAAATAAGACAAAGAATGTGTCTTACGCGTTTCAAAAAATAACGAGCAAATTCGAAACCGGAAAACAAATAAACAAAGTCGCAACCGAATTTTATAGGACCTTGTACTCAAACTCAAACGATCAGCAAAATACAAACGATAGCAACTTAGAACAGAGGATTAATGATGAATCTGAAGAAATTTTACAATTTCTGAAAGAAGAAATTGGAAGAGCAATAATGGAACTTAGAAACGAAAAGAGCAAGGGTAGTGATGGGATTGAAGCAGAAATTCTTAAGTTTGGAATCGAAGCATTATCATCGTTGTTAAAAACTATCTTCAACGTATAATAATAGCGACTGCAGAAATTCAAAACCAATTGACAAAATCTTATATAACGTTGTTGAATAAAAAAGGTAAAAAAGATGACATCAACAAACTACCGACCAATAAGTCTCATTTCAAATATACCTATATGCAAAAAAATTTCTAAATGTATCTTGAAGAGGCTTCAAAGATAACTTGGCCAACTTCAACCAGTTTGGAACAAGCAGGATTCCGATCGGTTTTCTCAACTATACATTATCTTCAGACGGTCAATCAAATTATTGAAAAAAGTGGAGAATACCAATTTCCTGTTTACTTCATTTTTATTGATTTTATAAAAGCATTTGATACTGTGAATCAAAATTTTATGTGGAATGTGCTGCTTAACCAAGGTGTCGTTGGGTAAAAATCTTAAAAAATATCTACGATGCTTCTACTGCGCACATATAAACAGAATTCTTCGGAGAACTATTTAAACTGCAAAGTGGAACGAAACAAGGGGATCCAATCTCGACACCATTCTTCGCAGCAATACTAGAAGAATGTTTTAAAAAGCTGAATTGGGAAAACATAGGCATACAAGTCAAAAGTCATTTCTTTCAAATTTGATGTTTGCTGATGATATTATTAATGAGTGATAATCCTGCAGATCTTCAAAAAATGACCAACGAACTCATTATTGAATGTTCCAAGTCGGGTTTATAGCCAAATGAAAATAAAACGAAAGTTATGACAAATGCGATTAAAACACCTATATATTTAAATGGAGAGATTTTGGAATATATCGAAGACTTCATATACCTAAGGCAGCTAGTTGCTTTTAATGGAAGAGAAAACAAGGAGTCTCTCGAAATTTTGGATTTGATACCTATGCTGGAATCCAATATTTCAAAAGCAACCAAAAAATATATTTTCGATTCAACTGTTTTGCCTGTGGTAACATATATGGGTCCCAAACATGGAATAACAACGTCTCATTGAAAAAGAGGCTTCCAACAACTCAAAGATCAATGGAAAGAGGTACGTTAAAAATAACAGGCTTCGAAGATGTTGTTCGGAGAACTAAAAATCTAAAATGGGATTGGGCAGGACATGTTATGCAAAACTCAGATGGCAGGTAGACAAAAAAGGTCACGGAGTAGACAACTTTAAATGGTATACCTGACTGGTCGGGCGTCAACCAAAAAGATGTAGCTCATACATGCTTTTGACAGGCTATGGTTCTAAAAAACGAATAGCAGAAACGAGTGGAGAATAATGGGGGAGGCATTTGCCCGTGTATAAACAAATATTATTTATTTATTTAAAGGTAATTTGTTAAATTTATTTAAATTCTAATATTTCGAATAACTAAAATGTAAAGTAACATAGTTGTTATATTGTACTATTTGTACTAGAATGTCAGTTTTCATTGAATGTTTTGAACAACAACAACAACAACAACTTAAAGGTGCTACCACCAATTTTTAAACGAATTTTATTTACTCGGTAGCGGAAGTTAGGAACAGATCTGCATGGAGAGACTTGTTGGTTGAGGCCGTAGTCCATCCTAGACTCTGAGCGCCATCAAAGTAAGTAAGTAACTGTCCCGTACCGAAAAAACAGCCCAATACAGCGAAGATGTGACAAATCATCTGGAATATTGGAAAAGTTGGGCTAGGTGAAAAAAACAAGGAAGTTAGTGAAACTGTGATAAGTTGTTCGGGGTTGAGCGAAATTACGCAAAAACATATAGGTACTATATGTTAAAGTAAATTTTTTGTAGTACGTACAATACATTTTGTTCCTATTTTTCAAATTCCCACAACTTCAAACCATAAAATGTGAAAATATCTGAACTATTAACATCATATCAAACGATGAACAATAAAAATTTAAGATGTTCCAAATATAATCTTATCGCAAGCCCTATATCCATCATGTTTTTAGTACACTAGTACCTAAGCCTCTTCTGGTAAGCTCACTCATAAATATATTTTTCATAATTTCAAAATAACCTCGTCATCTATAAAAAAATATCCTTATACTATGTAAACCTGATGTTTAATCCACTTTTGGTAAATTGGCAATCTGTTACCGCAAAATAACAGCAATTACTCAATCTAGTTATTCATCTCCGTTCCTCTGGAAAAAATGTCTATAAGTGTTGTCTTCTGATTAGACTATTGATGACACCCTTGATATAGCTACCTATACAACCTACGACGAATGTCTCGAGAATGCAAATCACGATTTTCCAATAAGTCAAGCGAAAGCCATTTTCGGACCATTATAACGCCATTAGGGTTAATAGGCTGCATGTTTAAGTGAAGTCACGTGCTGGTGCCATATTCCTTCATTAGAATGAAAGTTCTTCGATTTTCGTCATGTCAACTCGTCCTCTTATACATCCTCACTCTTGTACACCTACCATCTGTGTTTGGAGAGCGATGTGACGAAAAGTTTACTTTTACACTTATTTTGGCCTTTTTTTTTTTTAGTTAGAGTTTTTAGTTTTTGGGTTGAATCTGCCTTTTTTTTTTGTGATCCCTAGAATCATTAGCATCCCTATTTGTATATGGGGAATGCCATGATACCATAGTGAAGATGCTTTTGGAGTGCTAATGATGTGAAGTATACATAATAAGAATTCATAAGTGGAAGGATGAAGGTTGGTATTTTATATTTTTGTATGCCAAAGGTTTGGGGATTCTTTTACCTGCTAAAGCGAAGGCGGAGCTATAATGATGGCAGTCGTTGTATTCTTTTTTTTTTGTCAACGAAGACGACGACAACACAGTCGCACCATTAGGTTGGTATCCCTGAAGACAATTTAAGGGTGTGTGTGTGTAAATATGCAAATGAAATTGTCACCCATGAAACATCTGTGATGGAAGCATTAAACCTATTGGATTCCTTATCTTCATACAACCATCGGAAGGGTTCTGGAATTGAGTGAATTAAATCTTACTTTGGGGAATTCCAAATGATATGGGAATAAATTTAAAGTAAGATAAATTGTTTTTTATTTATTTTTATTGGCTTCAGTAAAAAGATATAGATAATAGACCGAAAGCCCAAGTCAATTTTTGTGTGTGATTGATAACCCAATATAGTTGGTATTATTCCAATAAACTATAGTTGCCATTTTTAAAAATCAGCGACTTTCAGTTCAAAATGGGGGCATTATCGAGAATGCATTTTTTGCAAAAATGCATTTTTTTCGAGAGACAAAATAATATTGACAAGAGCTATGTCCACTGATAGTAAATATTGGTTTGTAAGGTGTTTTTCGCTGCGCTTTCTGCAATTTTTTAAATGCGTCTTGCAAGCAGAAAGCCTAAAGAAAAAAGTCTTGCAACACCATATTTCCGATCAGGGCACATATACTTATTTGGACTGCAAGACGCTGACTTTTGAAAATGCCAATTCAAGTGCTATCGTATAATACCAACTTTCTTCCCAAAAATTGCTGTGGGCTCTTAGTCTTTAATATTGAATTATAAATTTTAGATCTTTCAAAACAAAAATTACAACTAATTTTCTTGAAATTTGTACATTTGTATTTAGATTTGTATTTAATGTATTTATATCATTTCAATTTACAATAATTAATGTTACAAAGTTTTTTGTCTTTTTCTAACTAAGTTAAATTTTAGTAAAGTTCCTATACTATTTAAGTGCCAATGCTCTTACTTAAATGAAAATTATTACATTCAAAAGATAATTCATCGAATTGATTACAAAGATATTAGGTGGCTATATGTTAAAATGCCAAATTTATTTCAATTTTATTGACACTAGAACTTGGAGCCAAGACTCGAACGAATAGATACCAGAACATTACAGAGCTTGTATGCCTATTGAAACATGTTGTACCTAACAGCAACCTACAATGGGAAAATTGCTAGTTGCAGTATAAATTGTAAGATCGACAAAAAATAATTCAATGAGTGGAAAAATATAGGTGACAGTTGTGAACTACCATTCAATCTGTGTTTGAAAAACTTGGGAACATATGCAAACCATATACTTCGATAATTTGCTAGACTCTTAGCTCAACCTTAAGGTAACAGAAGATTGTGTAAATTCCCATATCAAGTAAGTTTCCATGTAAAGTTAGTTCCCTGCACCTTAAAAATCTAGTAATCTACGATAGAGAAAAGGTTGTGGAATATTGTCAAAGTCAAAATTTAAGTTTTGGCTAGACTTCCATAACTTTTTTTAGAATATCTTAAAGGAAGAACTTTTGTTTGTGGTCGGAGATTTAAATGAACATACATATGTCGATAAGTCTAACGAGGGCTATGAGGACTGCCGCATGTTGGACCTGGATACGGCAGCGTCAAGACTTCTCCTAGAGAAGATATCGTAAGCATAAAAATGGAAAACCGATTGTTTTGAGATAACAATCAAACATTACGAATATAGAGAAGACGAAAAAAGTGGGTCCGGCAATTCTGTCTGTCTGTCTGTCTCGGCATCTACAGCCTAAACGGATTTACTTTCTATTTTTTGTAAACTCATATATTTAATAAAGACCCCAGTCATGCCCTTTATTTAAGTGGTATTTATTTAAAAAAAATAAATGTCAAACAGAAAATGGTATACACGATGTTTTTGGTATTTTGTATAGTATTTCAACCCGAAAAAGTGTTTCAGAGTGAAATACAATGATAATTAAAATAATTTTTATGAAAATAACAATAAAATCTTAACTTCTGTTATACTATAATTTATTTTAAAAGAAAGACCAAAAAAAAAGGAAAAACGAGGATCTGTTTGTTATAAAATGATGGTCTAACATTTTGTGTGTAATATGAAAAACAATTTTTTTATACTTATAATGCAACCCTCTACAACATATAATAAAAAATCCCACTGAAAGTAGAAAATTCACAATTAATTTTTAATTTTCCTGCCTGTACTAATAATACTACTTTTCTTTAAGTGTGCATTTTATTTTCAAAAATGTGAATCTGTTTTGCAAAAAAGTCAATTTGGTTTGCAAAAACGTGAATCTGTTCTGCTTAAACCTGAATTTGATTTGCAAAAAAGTGAATATGATTTGCAAACAAATGAATTTGATTTGCAAAATGGTGAATTTGAGGTTAAAAAAACTGTATCAGACAACTTACGCTATCTAATATGGTGGGCCCAAATGCAACGAAGAATTCTGGAAATTTTTATGCGGATGAACAATGAATATGCACGTGAGCAAATCAAGAAAAAGGTAAGATGCACTGCAGGAGTCACTGACATTTTTTCAATCGAAGTCTGTGTACACTAAAAAGCGTCTTGAATCCTTTGCTATTTGTTACTTTTCTATTTAGATTTATCTACTTGACGATAAGGCGTTTGACCTGAAAATATCAACTGCCAACGGCAATCGCTAAGCGATCGAAGAGTTTAGTTATACAGTTTATACCTTGGAGGTTTAGTTTCAGCTTATGGATCTTACAGAGTTCGAGGTCAAAATCAGACCTGTATATATACAGAATTTTCGGAGGATAATAACAAAATGGAAATAATATCAACTCACCGAGGTTAGGTCCCTCGATTTGACGGTTTTAAAGCTGATATATCTATAGTAGAACACCGGTTTAAATAGTTATCTATATAAATTATTATAGGACTATCCTAATTGGTATTAGAGGTAGTACACATAATGTAATTCTAAACTACGATCATCAAATACCCATTAGTAATCTTTAACGAAAAGCCCCAAAAACTTTAGATTGATTGTACAGATTGAAATATCAGCACAACGGAAGGTTAGCAAACATAATCTAAGACGTAAAAATTAAATCTTCCACAAGATCTAGATTCGTGGAGAACTGCATTCTATGATTGCATTTCTACTCTCGATAAGCAAATATTTCTGGCTTTTAACGATAGGGCGAGGGAGTCTGTGTCGAGAACAATGTATAGCAAACTTAATCTCTGTTTGGGGGAAGCCAATTACTTTAGAGATAGATGAATTTACTGTTTGGGAGATGAGTTTGATTTTTAAAGCTCGCACAGAATTGCTAGAGCTCAATTATAGGCCTCACAGAAATGATATTAGTCCCCACTGCACATTGTGTAATCTGAATCAAATTGAAAACATCTTCCACTTTTTGGCAATTTGTCCCATCTTACAAGAAATTCGGCGACTATACTTCAACAAGAGTTATTTATCGCTAGAGGAATGTTTAAGTGTTCTGAACGGAGAGAGTGGTTGGAAGCTGCTTATTCGGTTTATCTCACATTCGGTTGAGTATAGAAATACATATGTGAATCTATTTTAGGACATACCTATAAAGATAGAATCTGATTTAATTTTGTTTTAGCTAAACTAAAAGCCTGATTTTTGAGGATAAAACTTAATCTAATTTTGTTTTAGCTAAACTAAAAGCCTGTTTCAATTTAATTTCGTTTTAGCTAAACTAACTTTAACTGCTTCCATATTCTGTTTTGGTTTACCTAAAACCTAATTTATTAAATGTAAAATAAAGCCAAACTTATGTCTTAAAAATATGAATAAATATTGTTATTTACTTTATTAATTTCGTTTTCGCTAAACTAAAAGCATATAAATTTAAGTCCTTCTTTGTTCTAGATTATGTTAAATTTTTTTTTCTGCTTCTTAATTTCTATTTTTTTGTCATAAATCTTTTTGTGTACATTTTCTCTCAGATTATATAGATATATATTTAATTAACCGGCAGACGGCTTAGGGCCATGCTTGTATATCTTTTTAACTTTAAGTTTGTATTCTTCTGAAAAAAAAAACAATAAAGATAATAATAATAATAAATAATAATAATAAATTAAATCTCTCCAAGACCCTTTTACGAGCTCTAAAAACTAATCGATCGATAATTAGTTTGTTCTTAAGGCTGCCATTTCTACATATAAACAATAGGTCATCTCAGTATAATAATGAACTACTCATGTATCTAAGATATTCAGAAAAAAAATTGCAAACCTCCTCCTTACACCAAACTAATCAGTATCTAGTGCGCAATAAAATGTATTGTGAATAGCAAAATGAATTAAAATAAAACCATTCCGATTGTAAATATCTGCATAACGAGCTAAGTTCTCAATGCCAAGATCTTGGCCAAGGAATACCTTCTCAGTTTCACTCACTAACCAGTCATGCTTAATTGCATTTTAATTGCATTCAAATTAAAACCAATTTTTCATTGTTATGTCAAGTTCTTTTATTTTTTTTTTTGTGCAGGTAGTTATAGTGGAAGAAGAATAATTAAAAGAAAAGAACTTTGTCCTTTGAAATAATATATAAGAGACGGAATCAACACGTATACTCACCCACAGTCACACAATTATTGGAAATTCAATAATTTAGCTTGTGGTTGCATCCCGCAGCTTGCAATATGCTTACCTATAACATAACTTTAGTTTATTGCATTAACACAATATTGGAAATTTAAGCTAAAACCGTCCTGGTTCATAGAAAAAAAAAACAATTATCAACATTTTAGAACACAAAAATTACTGCATCTAATTGAATTAATAGTTGAAAATGTTGAAACAGAAAGGATAGGGACAAAAGGATAGGGACAAAATCCAGGCTGCCAAAATCCCGACTGCCAAAATCCCGACTACCGAAATCCCGACTGCCGAAAGCCCGACTGACAAAATCCGAATGGTACGAATAAAAAATCCCGATTTTCAGCACTTTTAGCACTTTTTCGCGTGAGCGGGACTGACTACAGAAAGAAAGTTAAAATCCCTTGAACCCGCGAAGCGGTCCACCCAGGTGCTGTGGAATATGTAAAAATTGGACTCAGGCGCCTGCCAGACGACTGGACATACCCTAAGCGGAGCAACGAAGTTGCGTGAGCGGGACATGACTACAGAAAGGATTTTGACGAAAAAATATTGAATATCAGAAATGCTACCCCAGATAACAATTTAAATATATGAAAAATAGTCGGTAAAAACGATACCTACATGAAATTATGAAACATTTTTAATTTTTATTGAAAAATTCAGTTTTAAATTGCCTTTACCAAAAAAAAGTAGGTAGTCAGTCGGGATTTTGGCAGTCGGGATTTTGGCAGTCGAGATTTTTTCAGTCGGGATTCTTAGTCGGGATTTTGGCTGTCGGGATTTCGTACCCAACCCGCATTTGAAACAAATTTCTGGACTACGTCCCGTCGGAGGGTATCTGCAATTGTAGAGGAATAATTAAATTAAGGACGAGTAACATCGTCCTTATGGAGTGTCCACCAGGGACCACAGGGCATTTTACATAAAAAAGAACACCATATGGGTCGTCATTAAATTGAACAAAATTTTATTATATGCATTTTGGAATGCAAATACCAGTAAGACCGTAGGCGCAGATACTGTTTTTGAATTTGCCGTTGGTATACATATTTATGTTATTTGGCAGTTAATTTTCGCTTGTATTTATGTATATCTAAGTATACTACACTCCGCTTCATTTGATTATAAACAAACAATTTTTTGTTAGTTTTGAAATATTTTTTAAACTATTATTTAATATGAATATCTTTCTTTGTAGGAACGATCATCTTTTAAAAAGGGTTTCAAGTGGGTTTTAGGAGTTGTATCTCAATTTTTGTTTTACTTGATAACGAACATATGGAATGTCTACACCTGTTAAGACATTTATTATGACAGTTATGAAAAATGCGGTTAGAGGACCGGGAGAAAAGTAGCATTAGTATATGGAACAAAATAATTTTAAGGGACAACTATTGAGGAGTTGCCAAGCAACAATCAATTTGTAGTAATATAGTAATTGCTTTACATAAGGTATCATATGAGTACCCTAGACCTAGTGCCTTATTGCGAGAGCCTATTTTGATTAGAATTTAAGTCGAATAGGAAAATAATCGATTCATCCGTACTGCAAAAGCTTTTTCCTTATTCTACCGTATACCTATTCCTGTTCGCCTTTAAATAAAATTAAAAAAAAAAGTAAATGTAGGTTTTTATTATGAATATATAGAGTATTCATTTCGTTGGCGGAATCAGTGATGATGTATGCTGCTCAAACATGGGGTTATGAGGAGTACGAAATGGTAGAAAAATTGTTAAGATTTTATGTCAAAAGATGTTTCCAACTACCCAGAAATACACCAAATTACATGGTAAACATAGAAACCGGATTGTCACCGCTGTTCATTAAAACACTAAAATTTCATATCGACTACCTATTAAAAGTGCTAAACATGCCGGATGACAGATTGCCGAAAACAATAGCTCTGTATACCATTAGGAAAAAAAACCTGTGGTTTGAAAAACTAAAAGAGCTTGCAGACTATTGCCAGCACAATTTTAATCTGAACCTAAGCAACCCAGGAGATATTAAAGAAGCGCTCTACACCCTCGTCGCAAAAGTGGATGACAAATACAGAATTGAATGCATTAGCAAGGCGACTTCTTCTGTACACAGAGTAACATATAGCGTACTGCAACACAATCTTTGTGAAAGAAACTATTTCCGGTCTAACTATAGTCAGAAGCTTATATCAGCTACATTCAAAATGAGAGGAGAGCTAATAAGACTAAACTTTATTCCACATCGTGAAGATCTGCCTGTGATTTGTAGTCTTTGTAACCTAGCAGTGAGAGAAGACGTAATACATTTCATAGGAATATGTCCCATTCTGAAAGAAATACGAAGACATTTTCTTGGGAGTGATGTGAAAACGCAAAGAGAAGTGCTGGAGATTCTTAATTGCGAAGGAGATATTACCCAGTTGTATAACTTTTATAGATATGCAATGTCATATAGATTAAAAATATTAAATGAAGACTTTGAAAAAAAAAAAAAAAAAAAAAAAAAATTATGTCCGACAAATTATATGAATGTATATTTTTACGGAAATCTCTAGAAATAAATTTACGGAAATCTCTAGAAATATGAATTTACTAAAATTACTCAAAAAAATCCGATTCCACAGAAATGAAAATTATGTATGTACAAGTTGGACATAATGCATCTACTAGTACTTTTGGTGCCGTGAAATGAAGATCATGGCAATAAGGTCGATTCGATAATAAGAAAATAAACAAGAACTTTGGTTTGTTTTTCAGTCGACTCTATTTTCAACGAACATTCTAATAATTTCAATTCAAATTTCGGCCTTTTTACCGAATCAGTCTGCAAGGAAATGTCTTTCTATTTTATTTCCATTTAAAAAATACAACTCGGCATTATTACTGCAATAAAATCCATGTTTATTTATGAAAGCAAAATTATCTCTAACTTCTTAAACTAAATAATAGTACAGGAAAACGAGGCAAAATTAAAAATGTTCATTAATGTATAATATCAATTAACAATAATAGTAATAAAATAATATAATAATAATAAAATTAAACAAAGTATGTACTTTTACAAAATAGAATAACTTTATAATTTAACTTTTTAATTTGAATTTTTTTAATTTTAATCTTTTCTTTTTTGATGCATTTAAGAATTTATTCAGCGTTGCTTATATAATTTAATTATATTAAATAAAAAAAACACCTACTGTGCATTTTGTGCTCTAAATGAGTTTTTTTTTATATTAAGTAGAGGGGTGCCCCCTGAGTCTTAAAATTTTTCGGGGTCCAGATCCGAGTACTAAGGTCCGAAATTTTGAGGACAATTTAAATATATTTATCTCGAAACCCGTTAGTCTGACAAAAAACTTCCCCAGTAGAATATGTAGGAAATAAAATTTCTTATCTTTTTTATTTTTTTTTGTTTTAATATTTTAAAAGTTATAAGCAATTGAAAATCAGTGTTTTACTTGCTTAATATTCGGAGTCGCGGAACTTTTTTGTTTTCATATTACATAAAAAAAAGTTAAGGTCAAAGTGGTAGACAAATTTATAACAAACAAATCTCCGTTTTTACTTTTTTATTTGGTTCTTTGTACAAAAAAAAAGTTTTTTTCAAAAAAGTTCCGCCACTCCGAATACTAAGCAAGTAAAACACTGATTTTTATTTGCTGATAACTTTAAAAAAATTAAAGATACATAAAAAAAATGTACGTAAAGAAGATGAGAAATTTTATTTGCTACATATTCGTGCTTAGCAAGATTTTTGTTAAGACTAACCGTTTTCGAGATAATTAGGTTCAAACTCTCCTCGAAATTTCGGAAGCGGATCAGGATTTGGTACGCGGTCTGGACTCCAATTTTTTTTTTTGACTCAGTATCAGTAGGCACCCTTTAACCGCATATAAAAAAAATACCACTTTTTATTCCAAAATGCACGGTTTATTCCCCATTTGCCTGGACTATAAGTTTACCATGACAAATTGTCATCGAATGAATAAAAAGCAAACATAATTCTCAATTAATTGCAATTCGAAATTTTAAGGCTTCTTTCTGTTGTTTTACGTCACTTTATCAACCCACTTTCCGTTCAACAATTGAGTTTATACACCTAGATTAATTAAGATGGTTTCAAACTCACCTAAGTAGATTTCGCTAAATGAGCATATCGAGTAATTATTATTTCAATAGTTCTCTGTAAGGAAAAATACTTAAACCGAACTGAACAAAATTCTTCTGCATACCTTTGCATTTGTTTTTCTTTATTTCTCTTATCTTTTAACTCAAGAATAATTGCTACAAGAGTAAAAAACAAACAAGTCGAGATAGTAACGACATCCTACAAGCAAAGTTTAAAGCTTACACATGATTTCTCTATGTGTAAACACTCAATGGTTCAACTTAACCCATTTCAGGGTTGCAGCATTGTTTGGCTAATAGCTTTTAGTTTATACACATAGAGAAATCATGTGCAAGTTTCAAATACTGTTCGTAGGTTTTCGTTACTATGGATTTTTTCTTTTTACTCTTGTAGTAATTATTCTTGAGCTAAAAGACAAGAGAAATAAAGAAAAACAAATGCAAATGTATGCAGACGAATTTTTTTCGGTCCGGTTAGAGTTTGAAACCATCTTGATTCTTCTATGTGTATAAACTCAATATTCACTAGTTAGGACTTTTCAAGGGCGAATGAGAGTATTAGGGAAAATTCAAAGTTGATTTTAAACTACGTTTTTGCTTAGACTTTGTTCGAACAATTTAAATTAAATGTGATCAACTTCAGTTTCTTAAAAGCAGCTTAAACAGTGTCTATGAATATTTATAGTTAAAGATACCTTATTATGTAGTCAGATGATTAAATATTATTTGCTGCAGAATGGCCGTCATCGACCAGTTACTGCTGCGGAAACCCTTTTACAATCTTTCATTTTAGTCAATAGATTTTTCAATAAAAAGAAAAACAAAATTCTTGTCTATGATATAATGAAATGGAGTGTAAATATTATTCCAAATAAATAATAATGGGTTTTGGGGGATTTCTTGTATAATGCCATTTAAATTAATTAAAAGCGCAGTGAGATTATAATTGTTTTCAATTTTGTTCGTTGATTGTGTGTGGAACACATTTTTATTGGGAACTTGGGAAAAGTGTTATGGTAAGGTATTATGTCAAAAACAAATTAAATAAAAAAAAAAGAAAACGTAATAATTATTGGCACGACATCTATATGCAGTAAGCTGCACTTTCAATCAATCCTTTTATGTGAAATGAAGCAATATGGTATAACACAATTGAAAATGATCACACACATGGGAACATTTTGATATGCATGTATATAGTTAAATTAGTTTTTATTATTATGTGTTATGTTGATTTGGTATGAAATTTAATTAACTAATTTAATTGATATAAAAAAAAAACAAAACTAAGTCAAATGCACTTGTTCTATTTTAATATACTTATATTATTGGTAATTAACTTTATAATATTGATCAACAGATGTTTTGCGAATTTGAAATGTTGAATGATAATAATGAATGGGTAATTTATTTGCGTGGATATATGGCTTTACAATTATACAATTCAGAAAGTTGACAAATAAACAGATTGCAGTTTGATTTTATATTATGAATTTAAGGTTACATATCTAATGGTTTTATACCTAAAATTTAGGGAGGCCCAATTTACAGGATTATAGTCGTGATTATAATGAGTGCGACCGGTGCGGCCGGCGTGCAGTTTTTCTTTAAGCGGGATGATGGTGTTCACAGCTTCAATTAAATAGAACAGGAAGCTTACCCCCTTAACCCCAGTTGCGCAGTGTGAACAACTTCAGTTCTGCTGAACGTTAAAAGGGGTTTACATTTTTAGTTTAACTTGTCCAGTTTCACAGTAAAATCCGAACTTTAGTTCGCAGTTGAACTTAGTTTAGCTACATATATTTTATGAAAAGAAGCTGGCACAATTTTTCGTTTTCATTGGATAAAAACCATTTCTTATTTTCGAGAAAAATAAGCTTTTCCAAAACCGTTATATGGCAGGTACCGTTTTTTTTTTTGAGCTAAAAAAAATTCGATTTTTCCTCTAAGGAATGGTCTACAAACCCTACATACCAAATTTGAAGTAAATCAGTTAAGATAGATAGACAGACAGAATTTTCAGACCCACTTTTTTCGACTTCGCTATCATCGTAAAGTCAAGTTTGATTGTTATCTCAAAATTTTACTTGTGCACGCATGCGTAACTTGCCTTATAGTACCTCTAATCGCAAGTAAAAACAACGACTTAGTAAAGTTAATCTTCATTGCATTTTCGGGCGGCATGATAATTTTTTAAGAAAATTACTGACAGGCGCCTTCCACACAACTAGGTGGAGCAACAAAGCGGGGCTGACTACAGGAATTGATTTAAAATACCTTTAACCCGCGAGGGGGGCCAGCCGACTGGACATAACATACCTAGTTGAAAAAATTTAATTTTGATATCAATAGAATAACACATTCTTTACCCTCGATAACAGGAATTTAATGTTTTTGTATTAAAAATTTATTTAAAAAAAAAAAAAAAATTAAATCAGTCGGGATTTTTTCAGTCGAAATTTTGGCATAGTCCCAGTCTACCCAACCCGCGACATAATCGTTGAGACTCTTTACGAACTATTCTGGTCAAAGGTAGCCTGACCCCATTTCATTTATTTTTTGAATTACCTCCTCCGCATCAGCTTTTTCAACTGGTATATAGCTTTTTGAAAGTAAGGTTGATAAACTGTTAATTTAAAAACCCTCACAAGAAGTTGGCCTTGAGTTGGCCCATAAGCAAACAAAAACGATAACTAATGGTTGACACTCATATCAAATTTTTCAAAAGTATAGTTGTTCCAAAAATAATCGATATTCTTAATCCAGCCTCCATTTGGGACAATAAAAAGTTAAGTTCCTCCAAACACTGTATTGATGGTACAAGTGGGGATTGTATAAGTTTTATTTTTTTTTTAAAGTCAGAGTTACTTTATTGTTTTATGTTTGCTGAGCTATTACTATTATTATTGTCATGCTTCCGACTGCATACATAGACTTGCCAAGATGAAGCATCATTTCCATCCGAACATGTTCCATAAAATTCATCTGTTTTGGGACATGTCTCATCCAACAAAACGAAAAAAGTAAAAAAAAAAAAACAATGAAACTGACTAAGAACAAAGTATGAAAGAAGAACTTCCCTCCAATGACTTCTGACTTCTGAGAAGGGATTTGCTCTCCGTTGAACTTTGTAAGACACCCTCTGTCATTTGGTGGCAAAGGGTTACACGTTGTTAAATATAGGAAATGGTGTGCAATGCAAAAGGATTTTTTCTCTCAACAGTATCCACCAAAGAATCTTTTAAAGTTCTTTAACTTTAAAATTTCCTTTTTTCTGAATAGAACAGATTTACCTACAACTTCTTCGATGAAGGCAACGCCATCGTTTTGTCACGAAGGCAAATTCGAAAAGTTTCCTTCCTTCTATTATAAAAGTTTCAACGATGTATATGTCCCACGTACGCTAGTAAAATGATAAGAAACCATTTTATCAAGTTGAGTGCGAGTATATGAAGTGTCGAATTGGTAACACACACTTTCACGGGATGTAATATTGCTCGTTGGTAAATTAAATTCAGAACATCTGGATAGATATAATATCTTTGAAGCCTTTGATATTCAATTTAAATGTCAAGGATGCCAGATTAGGAAAAAACCATATTATGATGGAATAAGTCTTTGGATTGGCAGGATCTGTTGCGGGATTAGAATATGATGAACGCAAGAGAAAGTTAATTAATAAACTGTATAGATATATGCCGTCATTCATCAGTTAGAGGAAGAGTATTTTGGCGAGAGTGTTTTATTAAACTGACAAGTGAAAAACTTTTACTTAATATACTGATGAAATAGCAATTTATTACTCTGAACACGTAGATAGGTATTAATATTTCTGCTTCTTTGTGAAGTTTTTGTATTTAAGATTTTATTATCACAGTGATTTTTGTGATGTGTGGTTTAGTGAAGAATTTGATGAAATAAAAAAGAGTTTAGTGATGTAGGTAAACAAACACTTTGAAGTTAAATTCCCAAAAATTCATATAAATTTTAATGTTTGACTATTAGCCCAGGAAAATTAGACAAAAAATAGGCAAAAGTATGAAAAAATTCGGACAAAGCTGTATTTTGCTAAAGACCGACCTTTGTTTTGATGTCTTTAGCAAATCCTCAAAATTGCTTGGAAACTGTGAACTTTTTGAAAAAATTGTTGAGGTGAAAATGATTTTTTACAAAAAAGGTCTTAACACTTTTCATCATACCATCCACAAATATTGAGAAAAAAGTGTTAAATTTTTACAAATTTAATTTTTGACAGCATTTCCCATTAAGTCTAATTCACATAAAATAAAGAAAATGCACGACTTGATCTCACGAACTTGCCCTAGGTGCAAACTTTGGGACTACAAAAATTTTAATTCATAAAATTAGGTATAATCACATTTAACTTTTTATGTTGTTTAGCCTAAAATTTTAAATTCCATTTTATGTTGAATATTTGACTAAAATGCCTTACCAAATATGCCTAAGAAATCGGTTCGGCCGTTATCAAGTCACAGTCAAATTTGTAAGAAACCATAAACAACAAATATCCGTTTTGTTCATTTTAAGCCAAAATCCTGAAATGTAGTTATTTTAACAGCCTTGCAAGTGCATATAACGTTAACAAAGTTTCATAAAATAGTAAAAGCCGTTTTTAAGAAAACTTCGAAAAACTAATACTATGGCGTGTACCTCTCATAAAAGGTTTTAGTTTTTCCGAATTTTACCGAAAATGGCTCCAAGGATTTTGATAAAAATTTGCGAAAGTTATATTTGTAGTGCTCTTAATACAAACGCATCTCAAGATTTTAGATATACTTATATACAATACTTTGCGTGTAAGCCAATGATTGGCATAGTCCCAGTCAACCCAATGTTTTGCACTTTTACCAGTGATTAACATGTGCCATTAATATAAGAGAACCAATAATTTGTATTCCAATTGTTAACACAGCTTAATAATGAACTTATTTTAGCAAAAATATTAAAATTTATTAAATATTAAATATATTTAAATCACATTAAACACAATTTGCCCTTATATTTTAACAACTATAATTATATTTGTATCACTGAAAAAAAGGCGCGAACTTTTGATTGAATTTTGACAAGTTATTTTTACCAGGCCTCAAGAGCAAGTTTGTGCCATTATTTTTTTGTTTTGTTGGTATTTATGGCAACTTTTTTCTAACTGGAGATCGAAAAGAATACCACACAGTTTTATGTGTAATATAATCTCTCTTACGAATGGGAATCAACTCCGCACATTGAAAAGTGTAGTAAATTCCCATGTGTAGCAGATTCCCGTGAAGTACATACTTGCCCCGCACCAAACTTATATGAATAGAAATATTGCCAAAAAACTTTTTTTGGCCGCTTTGTGTTCAAAATGGTGACTCGAGCATCAAAACTCCTCCGAAACAGGTAAAACTACTAATTTTCTAAATAGGTAATGTGTATTTTAAATTTGGGCTTTTTGATCCTAGGTTTTTAAAGCAATTAAAAGACTAATTCATTAATTTTCCCGACGTTTCGTTTGGTTTTTTGCCAACATCTTCAGGGGTGTTTAATTTATTAAGACCTTTAATACAAATTACATTTTTAGAAACATTGTTTTTTGGGCTATGGATTTGAATATTTACTCACTTTTGTCGTCAAGTTACATTTTATAAATTGTTTTGAATTATAATAATAATTTTAAATAATTTAACATTTATATTGCACTTAGTAAACGGAAACTAATAAATATAATAAATTATCTGAAACATAGACAAAACAGAAATTAAAAACTAACTATCACAGACTATATTTAATTTATCACAGTATTGTAGATCGAGCTGATGTTGTCCTTGTCTTCTTTAAAATTCATGACTTTTCTTATATTTTGCTGAATTCTCAGATTGTCCAGAGTGTATCGTTTGTTGGTGTGTTCCTCTTTGTCTAGTATTTTGATATTGTCAAAATCAGCTGTGTGTCCATTTTCTGTCATGTGTTGTGAGAGCCCATCAGTCGATGATCTTTTTTTCTTTACGTCTGCTTTGTGTTCGGCTGTTCTTACTGCTAGTTTTCTCTTTGTTGTTCCTATGTATATGAGTCTGCAATTTGCATCTTCCTTCCCATTGCATTTTATTTCATATACTACGTCATTTTGGTACCAAAAGAACAACAAAATGACGTAGTATATGAAATAAAATGCAATGGGAAGGAAGATGAAAATTGCAGACTCATATACATAGGAACAACAAAGAGAAAACTAGCAGTAAGAATAGCCGAACACAAAGCAGACGTAAAGAAAAAAAGATCATCGACTGGGCTCTCACCAAGATATACAGAAAACAAGGTAGTATATTGCGCATGTCGTTATCCTATCTCCCTCTTTTGTGTGACGTCATTCGAATTCTATTTCTTGAAGTGAGTGTAGACTTTAATATAAAAGTAAATAAATGTTTGTGACAAAAGATGCAGATTGCAATAAGTTTTCATCTCTCAACGAATAACTGCGACACCTTTAACTTACCCATTTATGTATTTCTGCGTAAATTATCATATTTAATAAAAAAAAGGTATAACTTTAAGAACAGATTTTATTTAATTTTCTTTTAAGTTGATCTTTTTTCTTCCAAACATTGTTTATTATGTTTTGATTTTGAATTCTGATTCTAAAATACATTTTACACCTAAAGAAAGTTCTTATCATTTCAGGATCCAAAGAGCAGTCGGCTGCCAAAGAAAACAAATTTTGTATGTAGCCTTCAGATGGTTCGAGAGCGTATTCTTCTTCCTGGATATTGTTAAATTTGTTGAAAATTAAATCTAACTTCTTCAATTCCATGATGAATAATTCGTTTGGCTTCTGAAGACCCCCTTCATTGATGACATTTGTCCATGTTAATCCTGTGGTATCTTCCTTATCAGCAAGAATCTCTATGTTTGGTATTTTCGATTTAAAACGCTTTAAAAGGTAGCCAGCAAGGTACTCCAAGGCATCGTACTTTACTTCGGACATTTCATTGATTGGTCTTCTTCAACAGCAGGACTTTTCAGCAAAGCTTCTACCTCTAAACGTCGCTGTCGTTTTTCTAATCGATCACTTCGCTTGTTGTTTTGGTCGATATTCTCCTTGTTTGAAAAACTGGCGAATGGAAGATTTTCTGTAGGAATGGCATCGGATTTCAGTTTTTTGCAACTTTTTGGTGAATATTCCAAAAGTTCATGTTGCAAGTTGCGAATATATTTGTCCCGAGTGAAATGCTTTGAGCAAATGTAGGCCGTTTGCACATTAATTTTATCTTTTCTGCCACATTTATTCTGCCAAACTTTTGCCAATTCCAAATCTTTCGGAAAAAGAAATAGTTTCACAGGCACATTATTTACTTTATTTTTATATTGTTTACTTTTTTTATTATTATTGGTATCACAACCGAAAACTGAACAAACCGCCATAGTTTTTATTTCACAAATTTTTTCTTTTTCAAAACACAACACACGCGATATTATTCATAAGCGAAATGAAAGAAAGGAAGCGCAGCTGTCAAACGACAATAGTTCAGATGACGTACATGCGCAGAACATACACAAAACAATGTGCGGGAATATATTACCTTTCTATTCTGTATATCTTGGGCTCTCACAACACATGACAGAAAATGGACACACAGCTGATTTTGACAATATCAAAATACTAGACAAAGAGAAACACACCAACAAACGATACACTCTGGACAATCTGAGAATTCAGCAAAATATAAGAAAAGTCATGAATTTTAAAGAAGACAAGGACAACATCAGCTCGATCTACAATACTGTGATAAATTAAATATAGTCTGTGATAGTTAGTTTTTGATTTCTGTTTTGTCTATGTTTCAGATAATTTATTATATTTATTAGTTTCCGTTTACTAAGTGCAATATAAATGTTAAATTATTTAAAATTATTATTATAATTCAAAACAATTTATAAAATGTAACTTGACGACAAAAGTGAGTAAATATTCAAATCCATAGCCCAAAAAACAATGTTTCTAAAAATGTAATTTGTATTAAAGGTCTTAATAAATTAAACACCCCTGAAGATGTTGGCAAAAAACCAAACGAAACGTCGGGAAAATTAATGAATTAGTCTTTTAATTGCTTTAAAAACCTAGGATCAAAAAGCCCAAATTTAAAATACACATTATTTAAATAACAGAATATTGATCAATTCAAAATTAAAATTTACTAATTTTCTTCTTTTTTGACGATGTTATGATCTTGAATGGGATCACAATTAACTTTCCCTCTTCTCACTTCACACTTCACTATATCCATTTGTGGGGTTCGTCGTTCTTTGGGTTGACCCTAGAAAACGTACGCCAAGCAATTCCGGTTGTGGATGGTGTATCCATTTATGAGGCCAACTGAATGCCGGTGTCGTTGCATTTTTTTCCAGGAAAAACTACCAAATGAATAGGCTATAAAGTGTGATTAAAAATTTTATAGAGTCTAGAGCCAAGTTGGGAGCAAGTATACCAGTGATCACACTTTACCTGATGCATGGCTTAGCTAATAGTTCCAATGCGATGATCAGTACCCGCTTATTCCTTATTATATATTTCTTGTGTGTGTTTTTGGAAGTTTGTCACTCCGCTCCCCATCTTTCGCTATGAAACAAGAGATCTTCTTCTTTAGATATTTTAAAGAAATGAAATAATGTTTAACAAATGTAGCCATCATTGACAAAATTGGTTATTTAAATAGAAACAATAAGTATATCATCAATTAGTTCAGCGCATTTTAACTCTTCAATTTTACTAATCTAACTTGTTTTAATATTCAAAGAAATTAAACGCACCAAAAACGTTATATATTCACCTCCAAGCACACATCCTTATCCTTCCAACTTTCTATATATTTGGTAGTGGAAGTTCGCTTCGTACACAAATCCTATATTTAATCACAATTATATGTTAATTCAAGCAATAAAAACAATAAAACTAAATTATCCAAAAAACAATGCCACAAAATGGCTATTTGGGCACCGCACTTGCCAACATACATATACTAAAAAGAATTCGAATATGAAAACTGAAAAATTCACAAACCAAATAAATTCCTCCTTGACACCGAATAATATCATTCTAACGATGTTCGAGGGTGTTTTTTGTAATCAGGTTTTTGGAATTAAACTTTTGACTTTCTATATAGATACCACCACCAAACCAATGCCATCGTCATCATCACTACCCTTAGAATACTCGCTTTTGCTGCTATTATGTTGTTGTTTCGTGCCGCTAGCTTCACAACTTGAAGCATAACCCTTAGAAAACATGCCAACTCAAGAAACTCCACCAAAACCACTCGACTATTAAAAAACAACAGCCTTGTTCTCGCTCTGAATGGATTGAAATATTTATTTTGAGGTTTTCTTCGTCCACTTAACTTCTTCTTTTTTTTTATTGGAAAAGTTAAATAAGAAATTTCTTTGCAAGGACAAGGTCCTCAGGTTAATTGGGATAAATTTACCATTTTAGGTGTAAGCTTCTTTATTTTTCTTCATTTTTAAATGAATACCTACTTTGATTGGACGATTAGGTATTGGGCAAAAATTAGTTTACACTTTTGTTTTTGTGGTATATCTTATTTAATTGTCGTGGTTGTTTTATTATATATTAATGGCCAACATCTTTTTTTTTATTTTTATTTATTTATTAATAAAACCTTTGAGATAAATCTCATGTAGGCTGTTAACATGTTTATAATTTAAGGTTACAAAAATAGCTATATCAATTGAAAGTTGAACAAAAATGTGGCATGTGCAAAAAAAGTCAATTAATGATAAAAACAAAGAATCACAAAAGAAAAGAATGATAAAAAATGAAAAAACAAATAGAATGCAAATAATTTGAAAAATAAAACAGTATAAAAAATAAATATTTGATAGATGAACTTGCAGATTGCACTATTTGACATTGTATAAAAAAACATAACATTATAGGTAACTACTAAGAAGCATTTTTTTAATAAGCATTTTTTTAAAGAAGCATTTTTTTAATATGTATCTTTGATTTGACTAGGATGTTTCTATCGATTTAAAAAGGGTTGAATTAGTGGCATAACGGGTTGTGGTTGGCTTAATTTGATGAAGTTGGCGTCCACTCCTTATGTTATACGGATTGTGGCTATTTCTTTCTCTTAAGGTAGTATTTGTATGAATTAATGATTTGGTAATTTTGTGGATATGGGTAACCATGTTCATCTCGAGTTTGTCTTTGACCATCAGGATCTGTAGTTGATTGTATAGAGTTGATGTATTTGTCAGTTTTTCTAGACCATACAAGTTTTTAAGAGCTTTGTTTTGGATTACTTGTAAATTTTGTTTCAGGTATTGAAAGGATAGATCCCCAAACATTTATACCGTAAGTAAGATGACTGTGAAAAAGTGCATAGTAAATTTGTTTCTTTAAGAAGTTTGGAATGTTTTTGCAGATTCTCCCAAAAACACCTGCAATGCCGGCAAGCTTTTTTGATAACTTGCTTATTTGATGTTTTCAATTTAAGGAAGAGTCGATCCATAGTCCCAAGTATTTGAAATGCTCAACACGATCAACTAAATTTTCCTCAAACCTAATATTGAGAGGGATATTTGTTCTGCTGTTCATGATGTATAATTAGTTTTTTTCATATTTAAAGATAGCTTATGCATATTCATACATATATAGATCAAAGCCAGATCACTATTCATGTGGGTTTCTAAGTCAGGCGAAAATTTTTCAGAGTACATAAGACATATATCATCTGCGAATAATATTGGTTGTCCTTTTAGCCTTTCTTTTGTTAGATCGTTGATATATATGCAGAAAAGCGTTGGGCCAAAGATGCTCCCTTGCGGTACTCCCAAATTAATAGTCTGCTCGTCACTTCTATAGTCATTTGAACTCACATATTGCTTCCTATTGCTCAGATAAGACTTGAACCAGTTATATGCAGTTCCTCTTACTCCATAGCAAAATAGTTTACGTAACAAAATGCTGTGGTCAACCGTGTCAAAAGCTTTCGAAAGATCAATAAAAAGAGCACTTGTGTTATTGTGTTCGTCCTTTTTTTCTGCATAAATGAAACCATATCTACATCTAAAATATCTTACATCTAAAATAAAATGAAATGCATTATAAGGAAATTTAAAAATAGTTTAGACTTTAATAAAATGACAATAGCAATATCGCCGCCTGAGTGCTTAAGTGCCCCATAGACCACTTTTTCGGGAAATTGAGTTAATGACGCAGTATACTAATTCGAATATTTTCTATCTCCTATTCCCATTGCTCTATCTCTATTATTAAGAAAGTTAGAGAAACCACTTTTGCTCTATAGAACACAAATTTTTGTGTTCTCTTAGTGATTATATGCCTCAAATCCAAGATTTGTACTAATTAGGGCAATTTTTGTAGAGACGTGAATATGATTATTTTTTAGAGACGAAAATAATGTATTTTCACGTTGCCAAAGTATATAACAAAGTTAAATGTAGCCTTTTTCGAAATTTTGTATCGATAATATTTAACAATTTTTTTTTTTTAATTAAAATGGAGAAAAACAAAACTGGTAAAAAAAAAACTTTAAATGAAAAAAAAACCTTAAAATACTAGAAAAACTATCTCCTACGAATGTGGAAATATTTTAATAATCAATTCAAATAAGAATTAAATATATTTTTCCAGAAAATTTAATGGATCAAAATTAATTTTAGGTATTTTTCATAATTTAGTGTCAAAATTATTTATCATTTTGATACTTTTTTTAACGACTTAGAAATGAGCCAATGTGATATAAACTAAGGCATACCCACAGAATCAATATTAATTTTTATTTTATATTATTATCATTTAAAAAAAAAATTAAAATTAATAATGCTAGTGTTTTAAATTTTTATACTATTTTTGTTTTAATTTATTTTCCTATGTTTAGTGCACAAAAGTCCTATATCCCATGGAAAAATTAAGTTTTTTTCATTGATTTCGCATTCGTATGGAACAGGGTCCTATATCCATTTCTGACTTTTTTTCTTCTTTTTTTAACCGTAACGATTTTTGACCCAAAGATTTCAAATGACAAGAAAGAATTGTTCAATTAATATGTTTAAACATTCAAAGAGGAATAGTTTCGATGGATATGAGGCACTTAAGCACTCAGGCGGCAATATATGTATAGATTTCCACAAACTTCTTAAGAACATCTCGAATGAAGAATGTTTGATTGTATGGGCTAAGATTTGTCGGGAAGTCTAAGGAGGACTATGAGAACTGCATAGTGGCCTGGGATACGGCATCATATGAATTCTGATGGTGAAAACCTGATATTGAAAACCTTAACATAATTATTGATATTGGAATTAGGGATATTGGATAGTGGTTTTGGTTTCGCGCCTTTTATGTTTAGCGTTTCGCCCTGGTTTGATTATAATAATGTCTAACAAATCTAATTTCTAATGTCTAACTTTTGTCAAACTTAATTCACATGGAGTTTTCTCTGTTAATTTTATAAAGCTGTCGGTAATTATCAACAAATATTGCGTACTAGATTGGGTTTGATTTCATCTAGCTGATAAGCCCACCATCAAACCAGAGCGAAACTCAAACTTATAGTAAAGGCCACAAAACCTTTAAAATTGAATTGGGATTCTTTCCGACTCCCGTCTCAGTATGATAACATAGATGAAAAAGCACACCTGATGGGAATAGTCTTCGACAAATGTTGCAAGAGAAATAAAGAAGACGTTTGGTGTGCCCAGCTTAAAGTAGAGAGTACAAGGAACTAGTATTGGGAGTTGGAAGAAATATTTCCAATTGCTGCTGATGCGAACTATGGTCTTCAGGAATCACGATGGCATGTCTATGACCAAATGCACAGCTATATCATTAAAACTGGCACTCAAAGAGGGAGAAAAGCTATGAGGAAATTTGTTCACCAAGGTTCACACTCATGGCCAAGTTCTTGACGGATTGCGATAGTATTGCGAATGACTTTTGAATAAGCAGTCCAAGAGGATACTTTCCAACAGCCTAAACAAAGAAGAATTTACCAACATCGCAGACGAAGAAGTCAGTGCGCCGGCGTTCAGTTCTGTAAAGCGAATTTTAAACGGTCATTCAAACGACGTCAGTCATTATGTACACAGGCAAAATCAAAATGTGTTTTGATTTTTCAAAATGTGTTTTGATTTTTCAAAATGTGTTTTGATTTTACGTCAAACGAATACAACCTTGTTTTCACAAACACTAGATACTATAGATTGATGTCAAATGAATGATCGTGCAATGTTCCCATAAAAGTATAAGAGATACCGGTCTAAAATGACTCAGGGTTTTCATCTTAAAACTTATCAGCGGTGACCAAATGTCAAACTATTTAAGTGAAAGTTACCTTCTTTCAATTTATAAGGGGAAAACGATGACATTAATACTTTGAGCTTGATTGAATAAGTTGATGTACGTATAACATACCGAGTATTGTATTGCGGTTTACGAAAAGTGTTAAGAGGGCTACATGATGACCAGTGTAGTGTAGGTTTCTTTCATGTAAATCAACCACAGACGCCATTTATAGAGTGCATGAATCAAAATGAAAAAACACCATGATTCCTCAACGTGCATTCTATGTTTGTTCATTTTGAAAAAGGATTCGTTAGATAACCATCAAAGTATCTGACATGGCTGGCCCTTAGGCAACGAGGAGTTCCTGAAATCTACATGTGAATGACCATGAATATATATATGTATATGATCACGTCAAAACAAAAGTTAAATGCACTGCAGGAAGTCTTGAGTCCATAACAGTTTTATATAGATTATCTGTACTTGAAGATAAGGTGACGGACCTGAAAGTGAATCAGTTATTCTTTGCTGATGATATGGTAAATCACGATTAAAGATTATTCATTCTTGCAACTATCACGTGACGTGTGAGTGAACGATTTGGAGGAAAAAAATAAGCGCATAAAAAGAATATCTATAAAGCTGACCATTTTCTCATCCATGCACTCAAGCCTATTCTGGACATCTATTTGCACGGAACAGTCCTTCCGAAAAGTTTCAATACCGAAATCAATCAACGCATCTAAGCTGTAATAAAAGCTCTACACAGCAGTTGTTCGACCAGCGTTTGCATACATTTTAAAATATTAACCAACGTACAAAAAGAATGAAATCATATTGACGGAAACTGAAATGAAGATGACAGCAGAATTGACAAAGCTTAAACCCCGTTCAAAAGACACCATCATACAACTTTTCGAAGCAATCGTGAAAGCAAATGCAAGGAAGTGCAATTTACTTCAAAAATCTAGGGTTAGGTAGAAAATGTAGAAAATGATGTACAAGCCAATGAACACAATAATTTTCAAAGAAAATATCGGAAAATTTATAAACCATAATTAATTTTGAATACATTTTTTTTCAAACCAAACAGTTAAGCATAAGGATTATTTCCATTTTTTGTTCTCATAATCCCATTTTGATGAAATTCCATCGATCGGATTGACTTCCAGAGTTAGCATACGTTTTAGTTGTGCTTTTTGATGTTCTTCATCAAAGGATTCTGGCAGCTCATCATACACTGTATTATATTAAAGACATTTCAACTTTCATCTTCTTTAAGCTTAAATCAAATCTTACCATATATACTATATAAAATGGAAACCCATACCCCTAAAGATATGGCCAATAAACTTAAGCCAATGTGAAGTTTCCATTCACCAGTACCAGCTTTCATTTCACTAAAAGTCTGACAGAACGAATGTCGATACAATGCTCTTTTGTCTGAAATCGATAGTTTTCGCCAGTCAAGTTGTTCCTTAGCGTGTAAACACCTCGATTCATCGCTGGGCTCCTTGAAGCGAACAGCTGGCAATGGAAAATTTCTATGATCAAAATAGCATGCGGTACCATTACAACCGTGTCCAACAATTTCTCGTTTGCCAATTTTTTTTAAAGTGTGAATACTTTTGTTAATGTGGCGAAGGTTAGAATTTTGCCAAATAATTGCTTGAAAGCTGAAGCGAGGAATTCTTAGAGCCATTTTATTGATATTTTTTGTCTGCAATAAAAAAAATTACGTTTTTAATTTAATGAAAAATTTAAGAAATTTTAAACAATGATGAACATATGTACATATGTATATGTACATATATTCAATGTTGATATTTACATTAGAACAGCTTATGGAAAACTTTTTTTGAAATTCAAAAACGGATTTTAACGTTTCCCTCTTTTTTGTGACTTATTTGGCGAAAGATTTGATTAAATTAGAAACGAACGTCTGATGTTTTTATTTTTGAAAATAACACAGTTAAACTAAATATTAAAATTATGTTTATTTTATTATACAAGTAAAATTCAATTTTAACTCCTTAAAAATTCCGAAAAAACTAGATTTTGGTGAAGACAATTGTTTTGGTATGTCTTGAGCAAAAGCTACAAAAAAATAAATATGTTTAAATATGTTTATACTATGAATTTTTTGGATAAAAATGTCTTAGACGCTGCCTTGGATTGCACAGAACACCAGAGTCGGAGTACATAAAATATTATTCCAACGAGGTTCTATACAACAGGGCTAACATAAACAGAATAGATAATTTTTTAATCAAGCTGATTCGGGGTCATATTGCAAGAGCGATGACTTCAACTAATGGCTTGATTTTCGGGGCTTACTACCCCAAAGATGAATACTACGAAAGTGTGTGTCTAAGCGGATTTATCCCACCCGACGCTTTCCTCTTTTTAGACAGTCGAGGGCTGATACAAGATAGTTCGGCGGTACCGCAGATCTACCACGTCGGCCGAAAAACTGTGGATAGGCGACTCCTTTATGGTCGTGATGTCGTCGCAGAAAGCGGAGCAGAGCGCCTTCGGTTCAGTAGGGTTGTGTCCGAAAGGGACCAGATAGATAGATTGGACCAAAATCACCAGTTCTGGTGGTTTGAATCATATGTAAAATAACTAATAAAATTTAAAAAAATAAATAATAATAAAAGTTCACTAATTGAGTTTATTGCCTTGGTTTGACTTGCGCAGGCTTACGCGTGTCCTTGGCTTTAAAAGTAGCCTAGGTTAGTACAAAACAATCATGGTGGCACTAAAAAGAAAAAAAAACCGTTGCTGTGGCTGTTCTAGTCTTAAGTTATTTTAAGTAGTTTTAAGTGTAGTTTTAAGTTTTATAAAAAATAAAAAAATGATAGATATAATGAGTTTTTTCCTAATTTTCTTATTTTTAAGAAATAAATGAATTTTGATAATATTTCTAGGTACGCCGAAAGGCAATAATTTTAAGTTGGTTATGGTATAATTTAGAGCGCTCGCATAGGGCCAGTAAGTTAGTTAAGTTAATATGTAAGCTAGTTGTTAAGGTTTTTGTCTAGCAAGTAAGTAGTTATAAGAAAATTGAAACATAAAAACTTAATATACAAACAAAAAAAAAACGCAAAAATTTTTTGATGTTTAAACGTTATTCGGATATACCATGGGACTGAGAATTAGTGTCGTGGACATCGAAAATTCCATCGTTTGTAGAATCACCCATATAGTACATACCCAGAACAAATGTTTAAACTACTTCTTCGACGATAGTGCTTAGAAACTCAAAACATATTAAAAATTAAATATAATATATAAATTGACTTCAATTTCTCGGAAACATCTCCCCAATAATGAAATCTTAGATCCGCTATTGCTAGATGTAATAATTATCAACGAGTGTATTCAACTGAATTGAACGAGCCAGTTTTTGAATAAGGCCGCGTGGATATTTAATATTGGCTGGTTCATAATTTAAAAACGATGAATACTGAATAGGTATAACTACTTAATTTTAAGTAAAGAAATTTGTTTTGGAACGAGAAAGTTAAGATTTTATTATTACCAAACAGGAATACGTTATGTACTTTCAATAAAATTGGTTGTTTAATTATAAACGAAATGGGTTTTATTTAATATTGTCAATAACACAGGACAAAATAACATGTTTGACCCTAACACATGTTTGACCCTAACACTTAACCACTTACTCAAACTAATCGGTCATTATTAATCTATATACCGACTTCTCGTATAGATATCCATCAAAATTAATCTAAAGCGTTCTCATAATTTCATCCTTAATCCCGCATTAACACATTCTAAATACTCATTCAGTTAATGTGTCACTCCAATCCCCATCTGAATCCTCAATCTAATTCCTGACTACCACCCAATAAACATTATATCTGTAATTTTATTTACACACTTAACTTAATCCACAGTGAGTCTAACAGAATTGTTAACAAATTGTCAAAGGCATGAGCTGAAATGTTTTGCGTGACCAATACGCAACCCCCCGAAACCGTCATGCTCGTGGATTTACTCCAAGAAATCACTATTTCTGCCTAAATATTTGACAAATAACATTCTCTGCGTCCCACAAAAGACCGGGTAACAGTATAGCAACATTGATGCTTAGGGCAACACAAAAGTCTCCACTGAATTTCGCCGCAGAGGTTCCAACAAACTTTCCACACCACAAATAACTGCCACCAACCAGAACCAACCAACAATAAACTTTCCCCATTCAAACAAAACTTCATCCTCGCTCGTTCGACTCAATCGTCTTGAGTCCATGGATGAGTAAATATTTGAAAATTAATAAATGAAATTTTCCACCAAAAAAGTAAACTAAGTAAAACAGGATAAAAGTAAATAAAAAAAAAAATAAGTAAGAAGCAAGACTAAACAAGAGATCCGAACAAAGCCTTAAAGAAGAGAGAAAGAAAAGTTTCTAAAAAAAAATAAAAATAATAATAACTAATAAATAAAATAAGAAAACATTAAACAGACACAAAACCATTCATATCCTCAGTCCTCACAGGGCAATACAATTCAGATGAAAATTTACAGATTTATTTGATTTGATACAATTTACCCATGCAACTCGAATGGAACTTAAGAATGGCCAAATGGTATTTAAGGCAGGGGCGCATTTTGTATGCCATGAATGAAGGAAGGCGCGTTGAACAGTTGTAAGAGAATTAAATATTTTAAAACTGAATTCTAATTTAGTAGACAGGTCATAGCCAATTGACCTATCTATAAAAACTTTAGTAAATTTCTACCTGAAAAAAAACGAAAAAAATGGGAGATGCAGCAGTTTTTGGTGAGATGGCTCATTCGACAATACACTTTTCCATTTGTATCTACTGCAGCGCCACACCATCTCACCCGATCATTTTTTTATGGTTGCAAATTAGTTAGGTATCTACGCTCTACTTTACTTCAAATGTTATAAGGCAAAAGTGAATAAGGGTATTAGGGGTGTACTTATTAAACATATGCAATAGTTTTTCCACAAGAAATAAGGTATTTGAAAAACAATAAAGGTGTGCTATCTCGATCGCTTAAACACTACTAAAATCTCAATCATGAGTAGGTGAACAGTGTAGTAACGCACATAGAAACTGCCAGATGGCAGTGTTCAGTTAACGAACAGTTTTATCTTTCATTTAATACAAACAAAATAAAGAAATAAAATATTGTTTAAAATCATTAATAACATAATCATACCTTTGATTATTGTTTATCGGAAAATTTAGTCAACGATTTAACTGGAAAGTAGAAACATCGATCCAGGAACAATAAAATTGTTAACAACGAATATTATTTAACGGAAACCTTACAAGACTTCTGAACCCAAATGTTTGCATTAATGTTTGCATTGATATTATATCAATTTTAACACATTTTTTTTCTAGAAATATACGCCGAACTTTTCTGATAATCTTTACAAAAAGTAGTCTGATTTGGATGAAATTTCTGGAGTTTTTCCCTTTCTTGTTTTGGAGAAGAACCAAAAAACTCTAATTGCATCATTCGTTGTAATAAACTAACGGATCTCGCTTTGAAATTAAGCAGAATTTCTAACATATAACTGTAAGTTGATTCGAACAACCGATTAAAAATACAACTTCCTGGCCCTTTTTCCAAATTGTTATTTGAAAATTGGGCAAAAAAGTATTGATTTTCCCGGTCAATTTCCATTTTTCTTTATGTATCTTTTTCCAAACATATCTGGCAAAACTTTTCACTTTTCCGGCTTATTTGCCAAAAAAAAAAATCTAACTTCTTGTGGTGTTTTTTCAGGAAGCTCCTACACTACTTTAAAGAATACACTTTACACTACTTTAAAGGATGTGTTTAAGAAAAATTTTATAATGTGCCTTGATTTCTTTTTTTGAAATACGGTCCTGTTTACATGTACTTTGTGAGTAGCCGCCCATAACATAACCCGTCATCAATCAACATACATCTATATTCTCTCATATTTCTACGTGGCGAGAATACTTTCGATGTATATAAGGTTTATCTGTCAGAGAAAACTTTTTCTCGACGTATCTCTGCACAAGGACCACCAATTGGTTTATTTTTTTTTGTGTAGAAGATTAGATATCCTGGTGAGAAGTTTCATACAAATCTCAGCAGGAATGATATTAGGAAGATGTGTGTTTGAATCTAATTGAGTTAGGACGAATGAAATTCAAATAACACAAAGGAAGTTATAGATGGTTATGTTTGTCAATTTTTACTAATATAGCTCCTATAAGTATCTTCTATAAGTCAAGTTTGCAATGGATTCGCACAAACTTGCTCTTGCAGCAAGTTACTTAAAAGTTTAAAGTACAAACGGAATATACGAAAAAATCGTATTAAATTTTATAGAAAGTTCTAAATCCATTTCTTACAAAGATTCAAACCAAAATCAAAGTATGCAAAACATTTTCTTTATTAAATATGAGTTAAAGGAAAAAAAAAAAATTCAAAATCGTTGGTGCGGTTTTCGAAAAAATCGATTTAAAAAAAAAAATCTAAATATTTTTCTTGAAAAGTGTGAAGGTATGCAATTTTTTTGAACTTAATTTAAACTTAAATTTCGTAATCCGTCAACAAGTTTTTGCAATATTGAAACAGTTTTTTTAAAAATTCTTTAAAACTTAATAAAAAAATGTTTATGCCATGTTATTTAAAATAGCTAGAACAATATCAGTATTAAATTTTGTTCAAATCGCTTCTGCCGTTTTTGAGATAACTCAATTCTATAAATACCGTTATATGGCAGGTATGTTGTTAAACGAATTTTCTTGACGGTTTGGTTTTCATTGTTTGGTAGACCTACTATACAGTATTACACATGTGAAATTTGGTTGAAATCGCTTAGCTGTTTTGAATAAAATGAGTTTATAAATAACCGTTATATTTCAATTTTTTTCGTACGAATGCAACTTGCCTTATTAAAATACCTATAGACATGATTCGCCGACAAATACAAGTTGTAGACGATAAAAAAGAAAATATACCAAAAATGATATCAAAAATGAAGGCAGTTTGGACTGACATAGAAAAATAATAAGAAAGCAGCTAGCTATAATAGATCCACACCAAAGTCATGTACATAATGTAAATACTCCTACCTACTGTTGTTTTCTGATTAAATATTTTTGTTTTTGAATTTATTTATGATTTGTCAAAAGAATTACAACAAATTACTTACAGGGTAATAAAAATTCAATTTATTCAACATAAAATGATGTTTTTAAAATGATTGGATACTTCTTCAATTTCATTCAAAAAATAATCTTTTTTTTATATAACGGGTGATTTTTTAGCTGGTTTGGTTTTGGCAACACTGGTTTTGACAGCTGACGTATGTTAAGTACCTTGTGTCACTGTCAAACAGCTTTATTTTGGTTTGCAATTTAACCATGGATTGTCTTACAAATGAACAACGCTTGCAAATTATTGAATTTTACTATCAAAATTCGTGCTCGGTTCGAAATGTTCATCGCGCGCTGCTTCCATTTTATGATCGGCATTCTCGACCTTCTGAGCAGTCTATTCGGAAGATTGTGACCAAATTTCGCACCAAATTTACTTTGTTGTACATTAAACCACCAACACGTTTACGTACTGTGCGTAGTGAAGAAAATATTGCGGCCGTATCAGCTAGTGTGACAGAAGACCGCGAAATGTCGATTCGGCGCCGTTCCCAGCAGTTAGGCCTTTGTTACAGCACTACGTGGAAAATTTTGCGGAAGGATTTGGGCGTAAAGCCTTTTAAGATACAGCTGGTGCAAGAACTAAAGCCAGCCGACCTACCACAACGCCGAATTTTCGGTGAATGGGCTCTTGGAAAGCTGGCCGAGGATCCGCTTTTTTATAGAAAAATTGTGTTCAGCGATGAGGCTCATTTTTGGTTGAATGGGTACGTAAATAAGCAAAATTGCCGCATTTGGAGTGAAGATCAGCCAGAAGCATTGCAACAGCTACCAATGCATCCCGAAAAAGCCACTGTTTGGTGCGGTTTATGGGCCGGCGGCATTATTGGGCCATATTTCTTCAAAGATGATGCGAATCGCAGCGTTACTGTCAATGGTGAACGCTACCGAGCGATGATAACAAACTTTTTTTTGCCCGAAATGGAAGTTCTTGACTTGCATGATATGTGGTTTCAACAAGACGGTGCCACATGCCACACAGCACGCGAAACAATGGCGGAATTGCGAGGCGAGTTTGGTGAACAGTTAATTTCACGTTTCGGGCCGGTCAATTGACTATTTTTTGTGGGGGTATGTCAAGGCTAATGTCTATAGGGACAAGCCCGCTTCGATTGACGCACTGGAAGCCAACATCCATGCATTCATTCGTGAGATACCGGCCGATATGTGTGAAAGAGTATGCCAAAATTGGACTCAGCGGATGGGCTACCTGACAGCCGCGGTCAACATTTGCATGAAATTATCTTTAAACATTAAATTGCAAGGTTCAAACTATCGATTCAAATAAATATTTCATTCATTTTTTCAAATTTTTTGTGTTTTTTTTTTAAAAGTTCTAAACCTCTTAAAAAATCACCCGTTACATACATACATATGTATGTACATTCATATTTTTCTTCTCCGTTGTGGCGTATTTTCAGCTTCGCCAAATATTTTTAAATATTTTTAAATATCCAATATTTCTATATCGACAGACATTTTTACTGAAGATACATTTTTTAAGCATTTATTTGACTTAATTTAATGATAGTTATTTGCTTCAACTTCTGAGTCTGCTGACTTCGTAAAATAAAATTTATTTGACATTTGATCGCGATAATAACGACATATAACGACATAAACACAACAATTACTATATTTTAATTTAGACTACAGGTTTAGACCTAAGCATAGGTTTAAATTTATTTATGAATAGGTTAAACCGTGGACTTTCTAAATAGTAACATAGCAAGAACTTAGTAAACATCTATGAATATGCCCCAATAAGTTCTCGGTTTCGTATGATATTTTTATAAAATCATCAAATGAGGCAATTGAACGTTTTGTGTCTGAGAAAAAAACCGAAAGAAATCTAAAACCTCAATGGTATAACAAAAGATTAATCAATAAAAAAAAAAATAAATAAAGCGTTCAAGTTATTTCGTAAATCCAACAACGATTAAACTTGTTATGTAATTATGGACGTTTTCGAAAAAATTTCGATGTTCTTAATAATTTTTTACATAAAGATTATTTGATACTCATCGAATTTTTATTCTAATAAAAATTCATCTGATATTCGCACTGCTTTTAATTTTTTTGCTGATTATTTTTAAATGGATTTACACGACATCAGCTATTCCTAATCATTACTTATCTGACAGAATTAATAGTGCAATCAATATGGATAGCTTGCATATTATTAATTTAGATGTAGATGCCAAGCCCTGCTAAGTCTAAATTTAGACAAACAACCATGGGTCTGATGGCATATCTCGTTTTATTTTAAAGAAAAGTGCAAGTGCTCTTTCGACACCACTGTCACTTTTAATGCATCACTCGATGAAGGAGTATTTTTAAAGGCCTGGAAATATATCTTTTATAATTTCAATTCACAAGGCAGGTCCTAAACAAGATGTTTCTAATTATCGACCAATATGCAAGTTTTCCGTTATTCCTAAACTTTTTGAAAAAAAGACATAGTTTTTGTCACCGGAAAATCTACCACAACAAATCTTATGATTTTTTCTGTAATAATGTTGTTCATTATCTCGAAAGTGGATCACAATGTGACGTCATCATATGTTGATAGAAAAATTGAAAGATTTGGGTTTTCATTCAAACCTTCTAAAATGGTTCCAGTCATACTTATGCGATCGAATTCAATTTGTTCCTATCAATAATATAAACTCTCATCAAATAAACGTTTCCTCCGGTGTTCCTCAAGGTAGCCACCTTGGTTCCCTTCTGTTTTTAATTCTCGTAAATGATATTCCTCTTCAAATTCAATTTGCTTGCAGACTTATGTTCGCTGATGATTTAAAAATCTTTAATCGAATAAATTCATTTTCTGATTGTATACTCCTTCAAATAGACCTTTTTCGACTTGGAATGTGGTGTAAAAATAGTTGTCTTTTTCTTAATATTTCGAAAAGTCAAGTTATGTCTTTCTATCGTAATCAGTCTCCTTTGTTTTTCACTTATAAAATTGATGAAGAATATCAGAAAAAAAAAGATCTTGATGGTTTCATATTTGATCGAAAATTAAACTTAGACCTTCTCATAGACTACATCGTAGCTAAATCCAACACAATGTTGGGTTTTATATCGAGAAATTCGAAGGAGTTTACTGACCCGTATACACTCAAATCCTAATTCATTCATTTGTACGATCGGTTTTAAAATATTGTTCTTTAATTTGGAGCCCTTTTTATAAAAACTCCTCAGATAGAATTAAAAACATTCAGAAACTTTTTACAAAACTAGTGGTTTATCGTTTACATTGGAACATTCGAATGCCCTCGTACGATTCTAGATGTCAACTTATTTCGGTTATTTGCGCAAGGGACTTATTAATCAACCACATCATTTGCCATTTTTTCCTGTCTTTGGTTGAGATGTATGCTTCTTCGAGGTATCTGCGATCCAAGAACTTATTTTCGGAACCATTCCATAGAACGAATTATGGGCTTAATGAACCCTTAACAAGATGTTTAAGAGAATCTAATTCTGTTTTTTTTTTTTTTTTTTATAATGCACACGCGCTCAAGGGGTTTGTTATAGCCCTTTTAATGATAAGTCACAGCGCGAGCGATAGGAATTTAGGGAGGAAGGGAAAGGAGGTGTCGATGAACATTGATCTTGAATGTCTGCAGATCAAAATGGCAAGGAAAAATTGTGCCAGGCAATTCATTCCACATTCGTGTTGTACGGCTAAAGAAAGAATCTCTATATTTCACGGTACGACCGAAATTGGGCTCAAGTGTAAACTGATGAGCGTTCGTTTTTGCAATGTTATTGATTTTTTTCAATGTAACAATAGAGACTTATTTAAGTAGCAGTTATTATTTATTGTAGCTAATCTGAGTGGTACTTAATTTTGTTGTATCTAGAAGTCTTAAGGAAATATATGTAAATATATTTTCTGTTTGACGAATTAAATATACATATAAATAAATAAATAAATGTCACGGATATACTTAATTTAACTTCAAAATGAAGGGTGAAAGGACTTAATAAATTTTCCAAAACGAGACCTTGTGCCAAGTTGACAAATGCTGCTTGTTCGCGACATTTCTTTATCCACAAAAGTGATATTCTCGTCGAAACGACAACTACGAAGTCTTTAAGTTCTTTTTAAGTATTTTTCTTACAAGTTTCTCAATTACATCAATTGGAGGCGGAACAAAACAGCATACTTAAAGGCGCTTAGAAAAATGTTGAAGCTCCAAATGCGTTTGAAAAACAACCAAACATAACATCTCGACCTGTGTCGTCAGTGGTCATAAGCGGTGGAATGCGTTGTGCATACAACTTCGAAGACTAATGCGTGGGTTCGAATCTCATGATGTGCATGTGAAAAAGTTTTTCATGATAAAATTGGATTAAAGCTCGGCACCACTAATAAGGAGACTGATGATAGGAATTGGCACTCCTTGAAATAGCTATATCTCCAGCCAAAAATGGAAAAACGAATGATAAAATTCGTAAAAACGAGTAAATAAAATTTGTTTAAAAATTGGTGGTAGAACCTTTAAGTTGTTGTTGTTGTTGTTCAAAACATTCATCAGTTTGTTGACGTTGCACGGCCGGGAAGTATGCTTTAAAATTTATATTGCCACTGCTTTATTTATTCCGTTTAAAAATAGTCACAAGTCAAGTAGGTTGTATAGCTTATCTAATCTGAAAATATACCAATAGTCCAGTCAATAAAGGGGTTGTAGAGTGCGTGAGCAGAGACCTAATCCATTCCTTTAGAAAATTGTGCAGACTGCTTAAGCAGTAAACATACTTAAAGACCTGACCTCTGAGCAGGTGAGTCGGAGGAGGGGGAGGGTGGGTATTAAGTTCCCCTTTTTGAGGTTTACGCTTGTAAACGGGTCAATTTACCACGGAAATTGACTCGTTGCGTTGTAGGGAAAAATTCTCTGAGACTTAATTAAAGTCCATCAAATTTCCTACAATTTGTGCCATAATCAGGGTTTTCCAATTCTCAGACGTTTTCGAGCTCATCATACAGCATGTGGCACAAACGATTTAACAATTTATGAAATTAATATGAATCGATTTCCATATGAAGACAAAATTTAATCTATCTATGCCTAGGAATTTAAATCCATTACTTCAGCTGCATTAAAATGATAACGGAAACGTAACAATTCCGGATATTGCAATGCAACCAATCCAATATCAAAATATGCTCATGATATTTGATTGCAAATTTTACTCAGTGAGTGAGGCATCCATTTCTACCCTATACTCACATCGCATACAAACAACCCCTTAAATGGGGAACCACGATTGTGCTTTCCAACTGTGCCACACTCCCAACTAAAATAATGGAGAAATCAAATTTTATGCAAATTTATTGTATCAAATATTCCTAGGGCAAGTATTGGATTCATATAAAAACTAATTTAATTGATATTTTCAGTAATTATTAAATATCCACATTATGATAAAATTAGAAAACAGAAAGGACATTTATGGAAAGAAATATAAAATGGAATTTTATTGAATAAACAGTTTAAGTAAAGTTTAAATGGTTAAAAAAGTTTTATGAT